>JABUQX010103180.1:12500-30221 GCA_015478945.1 Trachelipus rathkii | reverse complement strand
CTCTTCAGAGGGTTTCTGTATTATCATAAATTAGTAAGCCAATTTTGGTATAGAGAATCTGTTAAATCTACATGACGTCTGATTTCTCAAAGCGTGCACATGCATAGGAGATCTCCACATGAGTATCACTAAAGGGTTCTCTATCCACTCATAAAGAATGTTGGGACAAAACTGGTAGAGCTACCATAGGAGATATGAGAGAACATTCTCCAAAGAAAAAAAGAAAATTATTCTACTTACATATAAACTTGAAGAGCAGGGGAAGATATTAAAAAAAGCTTTGACAAGAAGAAGACGCTATAAAAATCAAAAAATCAGAGGCGTGAGAAGAAAAAGTTAACCTAAATCTCCCCATTTAGAACTTTTGGGATCACAGTGGACCGTTATTCACCTAGGCTATTAATGTAAGCTTTTAAATTTATATTCTTTTTAGTATTAAATAAAACTGCTTACTTTTGGAACAAGATAAAAAAAAAGTGCGTTGGACGGCTATGGGGAAAGGTATAGGTCGGATTACGTAAAAAAAATTTTTTTTTTAAATTCATTCCATGTATCATGGAACAATTTTTAAAGTAATTAATTTCCATAATTTACACGTCTCATGAACTGCGGCTAAATAGGCTTGCAATAATGAGTAATAGATATTTTATACGCCAAAAATAACGTACACGCTGGTCAGGAAAATTTGCGGATTTGGTCAGGGAGAGTCAGGGAATTCAAATTTAAATCGACCGCGATTTCGTCTAGTTTACTTTTGTTCTTAAACAATTGGAATCAACTGTGATGGAGCACATATATATATATAAACAGAATAAAAAAAATAACAAATGAGGTTACATGTAACTAATGGATCAAACTATTGTGTGCATTGGACGTTTATCCATTTGGAAGATATTAGATTTAAAGCTGCCATCTGTTTGCATTTACATTTTTCTTAAGAACGTGCTTAATTCCGGCAAGCACGGGTATAATAGCAACTTTACAAATAGGAAATTCTTACTTTGGGTGAGCATTTCTTTGCGATTTTTCGGTAAGCTTGACAAAAATGAACGCAAACTCGTGCGTGCATACGATGAAGAAAATTTAAATTTAAAATCGGCTATATAAGAATATTTTTTGATAGAAGTCGTAAAGTTGTCTTAAATACATATTACATATATATTAAATATAGATATATATATATATATTTTTATATGATACCATTCTATAATTCTTTTATTTTTTATTAACTAAAAATAGTAATTGAGAGAAGGTTATGGCCTGGGCACCGCTGCAGTGTAGAGAATAGTATGGTTTCATTAAACCAGTTGCTTCGATATATATATATTATAATATACTCATATTATTATATTATATATATTATATACTATATATATATATCTTATATTATATTATATACTATTATTATATATATATATATATATCTAGGCCAGTATTTATAGGAGTAAAAAGTATCGGTGTATCGTATCGCGCTGTATCGGCAAAAATTTCGGGTATCGGTATCGCATCGGTTCGGTAGTGAAAATTGTGCGAAGTACTTTTATCGGTATCGATATTAGTAATTTCGGTATCGTGCAACACTATATATATAATTATTATATATATATTATATATATTATTATATATATTATATATATATATATATTATAATATATTATATATATATGGTATATGATTATATGTGTTGCGATATTTTTGTTTAAAAAAGCAAAAACAAAATACTAGTTTTTATAGTAATAAAGTTCATTAGTTATTATTATATATATACATTAGGTGATATATAAAGAAGTGTATATATAAGAAGATATATACTATAATGTTGATTTCCGTATAGAGGTAGTCTATATATCAGTAACATATAGTAGATATATAGGACTCTCTATATATATTACTCGCTATAATATACTAGTATATATTATACTATATATTATTACTAGGTTAATAATTATATATATGAGTAATTAGGTTATAAATGTAGTAAGTATTAAATCTATGTAACCTGTCCTAACGTATATATATATATAATTACTACTTAAGGAAATAGTATATATAATTGTGATAGACTCTTTAGTTAGTTACATAGATTTAAATAAATAATTATGATTTGCTGTTCAGCTTTAAAATTAATTGCAAGTTCAAGTTTTTTCTTTTCACTTTTATTAAATAACATGGTAGCTTAGTTTCATGTTGTCCTAAAACGTAGTATCCTTAGCGTAGCGTTTAAGCATGGCTTAATTCGTGTAATAGGTTCTTCGTGTTGTATTGCTGCGAAAACAATTTATGTACTTGGGTTGGCAAACCAACGTAGTGGTTTTTGAGCGTTAAAAAACGTTTCCGGACTCCAACTCCACCCTCTTGAATTTATTAGCCGACTCCAATCCGATCGACCTCGTGAAATTACCGACTCGACTCCACCTTTTGACATTACCGATCGACTCGTTTTTTTCCAGCCCTTTTGAAAATTACTACTTGACTCGACTCCGTGACTCCCGACTCGTAGCTCCGACTCCACCCTTTGAATACCTCGACTTCCAAGGACTCACTTCCTTGTTCAAATCATATGCCGACTCCGACTCCGACTCCGTTCCGACTCCAAAATTACCGACTCCCCCGACTCCGCGACTACGCGACATCCGAACAACCCTGGGTAAACACACGCGTATAATTCAGTTTCGTTTATTTTGATGATATAGGTATATATATAATATATATATATGAGATTAATAATTATATATATATATACATATTATTATACATATATATATCGTCTTGTATATAGACAGCTATAATAGTGCTATGAGAGGTAATATATAATATATATATAGATATAGTTATTTATATATATAATATATTATAAAATTTGGCAACTGTAGTTCGCTTTTTAGAATTTAGACAGAGCGGTTATTCATTAGGTATAACAGCAAATCGATTTCTTTTCGAATAAAATTGTTTTTTTAAGAATCTGTTAACTCAATTATTACCAAATAAATATTTCGTGAAACATATAATTAACAGAAAAAGCACGTTTATATAAAAATGAATTAAAAAGGATTATAAATTTTTTTTACACATAAAAACAATTTGGGAAAAAATTAAGTTCCCACTGCCAGAGTCAGGTCCAAGGAACATCGGCGATTCAGTGGAGATACCCGTGGTACTGGGAACATTAATTAAATAATAGATTATGAGTGTATCGGCAGATGTTTTACGACATGAAAAAAAATAAGTTAAATTACATAATTAGAATTTTGTTAAGATTATTTAGGATCATGTAGAAGAATAGACTGTAGATAAACAAACAAAGATAAAATGAAAAAGATTATGTGTGCGTGAAAACAAGATTTTTGAAGAAAAAAGGTAAGATTTGTTTTGTTTTGTTAAAAAAGGACAAATCCGCCTAATACTGTCGCGGAAATATCTAAGTTTAGTTGACATTGTTACGTCGCAAAGTACGTTCATTGGAAACAAAAGGTAAACACATAAGATGTATAGAATGTTTCTTTTTTCACCTGGGTATTACTGAGGGGAATGATAGTGATTAGAACGGGTGCGAACGAGACGGAAATTTTAACGTCGCGTGTGATGTACTGCAATCATCTGTGCTATATGGGTATTATATATAGGAATATGTTAGTTAGTATATATATAACTTAATGGAGCGTAGTATATATATATATGTAATAGTGTAATTAGTAATGTGTAAGATATTACTATAAAGTATATATAGTTATAGTATAGTAATGCTATTATATATATATAGTTATATATTTAATATATATAATAGTATTATATATATATGATGTAAGTTTATATGGATATATATAAGGTGAAATAATGAGTATATATTGCGTGCGTTTAAACGCTTCAGAAATTGGGCGGTTCGCAAGGGGCAGAAGAAGGAAAGGCGGGGGAATGGCGAATAGTTCAACGCGCTTTGCACCCTGAATCTGCCCTCTTCCCCTAAATATGAGCGGAACATTCACCCGATTACATTCCTATTTGATTGTCTATGTTAACAATGTTTCAGAAGATATGGCTTTTAGTGGGAGGAAAACCTAAACTTTTAATATTAACGTTTAGGAGAAATAAGGAATAAAGAATATTAATATATAATTGTTTATCAAATATTTATCTGGTTATTTTTTAATAGATAGCGGTGTCGAGTATTAGTAGTGATTTTTAAGTTAGTAGAGCATTAATGAGTTGTATAGACTTTGTTTTTAAGGGTGAAATAATAAATTACTTGTCTCGCATAACTTAAGAGCTTTCTACGAATTATTTCAGCCAATCAAATTTTTTCCTGAAGTTATCAAGTGATATATCTTATTAATAGTATAGTGATAATAAGTAAGTTACAGATATAGTAGTAATATAAGAGTAGAAAAAAAATAAAAAGCGGTATTATTATTATATATTAGTAATATAAGATAGTATAAAGATATATAAGTTATAGTATAAGTAATAGTGGATAAAATAAAATATAATGAAAGATTAAACAAAAAATATAAAAGTAAAAGAGAGAGAAAATAAAAACGAGAAAAATTTAAAAACATGATATAATATAAGGGCAAACATATACACGACGCCGAGCGATACGAACCGCGGAGAACAAGGCTCCGCCTGCGAAGTATAGGTATGACTAATGAATTATATACTCGTAAGCATAGACCATAACATTAAGATACGCAAAGATATAAGCACGAGCAGTGAGAATAGCGCAGGCAAAAGCATAAAATAACATCATTTTTGATTTTGTGATAATATATCTTATAAAGTAGTTGTGTGTGAATAAGGAAAGAATATCGAATTAATATATATATTCTAATATAAATTATTAATTAATGTATATATATAATATTATATTATAATTATAGTATTAAATATTTCTTAAATAGAAATGAAATATTAAAAAAATAGAATAAGCGAGAAATCTTACCAACACATATCAACCAAAAAAAATGTGCAAAGAAATGTCTGGAAAAAAAGAAAGAAAAAAATAAAGAAATAAAAAAAAAGAGAAAAAAAAAAAAAAAAGAAAAAAAACAAAAAAAAGAAAAAAGAAAAAAAAAAGCAAAGAAGATAAAAAAAAAAGAGGAAAAAAAGAAGGAGAAAAAAAAGAAAAAAAGAAAAAAAAAAAAAAAAAAAAAAAAAAAAAAAAAAAAAAAAGAAAAAAAAAAAAAAAAAAAAAAAAAAAAAAAAAAAAAAAAAAAAAAAAAAAGAAAAATAAAAAAGATACAAAAAAAAAAAAAAAAAAAAAAAATAAAAAAAAAAAATGAAGGAAGCAATACAGGCAACATTAAGTGCCTAGACGGAAGCGACAAAGGATCAGAAGGCAAAAGGAAATATAATCCGGACTACGATGAGGAAGAGATGATAGGGAGAGGGAACGTAATACAGTAGCCGGATTTGAAGTGAAAATGGGGGCGTGACAGGGAAGTGTTTTATCACCTTTCTCATAAGGACACACTGAGATAACATTTCTTGACATATAGTTATCCGTACGTTCACATTATAATGTAATGGGTAATATACTATAAATTATGTTATCTCCTCTAATATGTAATATAGTTATGGAATATATATATTATTATTTAGTAGTACTAGTAGTATACTATACTATACTATATATTATATATGTTATAGTAGTATATAGGTTATATATTATATATATATATATGTATATATATATCTAATATATATATAATATTAGTTATATTATATATCAATGAAATAAACATTTTTATATATATAAGATATACTGTACCTATATAATATAGTAAGGGTATACGAGAGTGATATAGGTATAATATATATAGTATAATTGATATATATTAGTTATGTATGTATTGAACTAATTTAATATACAATAATCAAATATACTATATAGTATATATATATATATAAGGTGATATTTTGAAATGAAAGAAAACAGTGATATATAGATATTTATTTATCATGTACTACGGGTTTTTCCTATATATAATAAATAAAAGTAGTAAATAACTAGTATAAATAAGATATAAAATAGTAGAAGTTATCTCAGTCTAATATATAGGTTACTGTTATATATATATAATATATGATACAAAGATTTGATATTGATTAGTTAGGAATTGAAGCCACTCCATAAAATTATTCTAATGGGATGACATCATTGGACAGAAATTTATTGAAAGTACTATATAATATATATATATAATTTATATATCGTATTACTATATATATATATATATATTATATATATATTATATACTTAGGTATAATATATTATTATGTTTTATATAATATGATATGAAACATAATATATATATATATATATATTATATGGATATATATATTATAGCTATATATATATATATATATATAGTATATATATATATATATTATATTACTATATATATAGTATATTATATATATATATATATTATTACCTATATCAACAGTCAGGAATCTACAGTTTGGCATCCTAACCTCATCTACTAATAGAATTAAAATTACAATTAAATTACAAAGAATACAAAATACTGCCCTACTAACAATTGTAGGTGCCTAAACAACGCACTTCCCCATCCAACACCTGCATGAAGAAACCAAATATGTCTTCCCATTAGGGATCATCTGGGTTTCTGATAGGAACACATTCTACGCGGAGCTCTTGACCCTAACCACCCATGCCATTAACTACCTTCAAGAGCACACCATACATCGTTAAGATTCCCTCCCTCTTCCGCTGCTCACTTACAGTGAACTCTTTAGAACCATCTCAGCAAATCATTTTATGTTTATTTCTTCAAAAACATATTCCACTTCTTTTCCTTTATATATCAATACCTTAATAAACAATCGCTCACCATATCACCTCATAAACTCCCCCCCCCTCCCGAATATCTTCAAACTCAAAGCACTTTCCCACGAAGATACAAATCTTCTTTAGATGTTTAAGATTCGGCATCACCCGGATCTCCAGGAATACAGGACATAGGCGTTCGCTTAAGTCACTCAACCCAATTCAGGCGTAGATGGCTGTAAAGAAGCTGAAACTGTCGAGCACCTTCTGCTGAATTTGCCACCACTCGCTTCCCTACAGAATGCAATATCAAATAATTCTTAGAGAGACCTGTGGCTGTGCCTGGTGGAGGTTGCGCGGTTTCTAGAAATACATTGAACCCCAAAAAAACGGGCAGGTGCGAATAATTAATATATATATATATATATATACTATAATATATATATATAGTATGATAGGTATATATGTATATATTATTATATATATATATTATATATATATATATATTATATTTATATGATATATATATACTTATAATATATATTATTATCCATATTATATATTATATATCTTATATATTACAATATTTTATATATTATTATATTCTATATATATAGATTACTCTATATAATATATATATATTATATATAATTATTTATATACCTCATATATATATACTATTATATATATCATATTGATATATATAAATAAGTGTGTGGTGCCGAGGTAGATGGGAAGTCGCGTGCTTGTTAGGAATGGTTCTATGTCTGTCGTGATTCTTTAAAGTTATATTGTCATTATCTTACAAAATTATGAAGTTCAAAGCTCAAAACCATTGAATGGTGGTCTTCCTATATGCTTTGTATAGTGCGTTGCATGAAAGAGCAACAAGCATATTTGAAGTGTAAGAATAAAATTTAATAGCTAATAATAGATAGATAATAATATATGGAATAATAATAATAATAATAAATAGATGAATGTCTGAATATATTAATAATAAAAGATACCCAATAAATAATAATATGAGATAATAATAATAACATCACATAATAATAACTATCAATAATAATTGAATAATATAATACTTTCATAGATTCTGACGATTAACAATTCATGAGTGTGTGTGTTAACTCTATATCGATGTGTTATGTGGTTTTTATGAGAGTCTGGTAGAAGGTACCAAATAATAAAGTAGGAATCACAGTTTTGAGTGTTGCCAGATATCTGATAAAGTAGCGTTTAGTTGAATACTATAATTTTATATTGAAGAGATTTAAATTTTAGCATTTCAAGTGATAACAACATAAATTGCTTATAAGAACATTCGCTACTCTTTAGTATTTTACGTTTATTATATAGTTATATACTATATATATATATTACTATAGCTATTATAGTTTATCTCATATACTACACTTATAGTATATTATGATATATATTATATTATATATAGAACGTATACAGGTATACTATATATAATTTGGAGGTTTTGATATACTTTCACTATGTTATATATATAGCTATAAGTTAATAGTATAGGGTTATAAGAATAATAGTATATAGTATACTATTATATATATATAGTATTACTATATATATATATATAGATATATTAAGTAATATTATATATATTATAGTATGTTTATATATATAGAAGTATATATATATATAAGTAGTGGTATATATAGATACCCCCTATAAGTAATTTCTATAAGATTTATATAATATAATAGTATATATTAGTGTACTTTATTTAAGTATATATATATATATATAATAATATAAATAATATTCATATTAATTATATTATGTATATATTATATATATATATATGTATATAGTGGAAGGATATTATTATTATATAGTATTATTATATATATATATATTATATTACTAAACCTCGTATTTTAGACACATAATGAGGCTAAGAGTAGATGTATAGTAAAATTTCAATATCTCGCACGAGTAGCAAATTAATTTCGCCCAAAGGAAAGTTGGAAGATTTTAAGAACATTCAGAATATTCTTTTGCTCGTATTCTCAGTTATTGCAGAATCATTTTATACTAGTGGAACTAAGTGAATACTGTAAATGTTAAAATGGTGGAAACTCTTTAGGGTCTTGTATATTCAACGGATTTGTTAAAGCAAAAATTTTAACAGACGCTGGTGGAACGGGGATGGTTGTCTTAAACTAGCAAGCCAACATTGTAGAACGATATTTTTGAATGCAAAAGTAGCCGCTTGCGTTAACACGAAACAATGATAGGTCTGAGAGATAAAGCTGGCTTTTGTTGAGAAGGAAAAGCGAAACAGAAGAATGGATTTGGCTTTTTCAAGTTTGTAATTTACATTACTAAGCTTAAAAGCTAGCGTGTATCCTGAAGATTATAGCTGTGTGGACCAGTGTTACACTAAAGATGCTTGTGGGAAAAGAATGTGGGAGGAAAGGGAAGTGTATGGGTGTTTTTAGATTTAGAGAAAGCATGATGATAAGATTGAGGAGGGCGTGAATTGTTTGATGAGAAGATAAATATGGGATGTTATGTATTGTTAGTATTACAGGAGGTCTCACGGTTTTAATTCGTCAGTATTTATGTTTTTTCTGATAAGTGTCAGTTTAAAAGTCGTCTCTCTCTCTGCTCGTCTCTCTCTAATACTTCTACTACTCTCTGTCTCTGTTCTCTCTATATTTCCTCTCTCTCCTCTTTCTCTCTTCACTCTATATTACTCTCCTCTCCATATCTTCCATCTCTTGGCTCTCTCTTTCTCTTATGTCGTCTCTTTCTCTCTTAATCATATTCATAATAGCCATCCCCGGATTATTTATTTTTTAAAATGCGATTAGCGAGAGTGTGAGCTTTGAACTATACAATATAAATATGATGAAAACTTAGTTAAAGTGAAGAGCGCTAAGGAGAGGAGGGAGAGAGAGAGTCGAGAAGAAAGTTAGATAGAGAGAGAGAAAGGAGGAGCCGAGAGAGAGAGAGAGAGAGAGAAATAATTTATTTTATAAGGAAGTTTTAGCACGGCATTAAAGTCTTGGAAACAGAAGGATAGAGCTTATGACCGGAGAGTGATTTATAAGATATAACTTTGTGAGAGAGAAAGAAGAAGAAAGCGAAAAGGAGGATTAAATGATTGGATTGTTTATTTTCTCAGTGGGCTTCATGTGGCCTATGATCTTTTTCCCCTAGAGAGAACGTAAAAAAGAAAAAAAAGTTTTAAATTTTTTTTCCTTTCAATGTGTGCAATAACCTTTATGTCAATGAAGCTATTATATAAATACTTAATTGTGAAAGGAAAGATAAGACTGAGTTATGTGTTAAAGTATAAAAAATGTTTGTTTGTTTGCTTGTTGTCGTTTTCTTTGTTTTGTTCTGTTTTGTTGATGTTGCTCTTTAGTCTTTTGTGCTAGATGTGTTTGTTTGTGTGTAGTTTGAGTTTGGTTGTGTGTTGTTTTATTTTGAGTTATTGTTGTGCATTGTTGTTTGCTTAGTGGTTGTTTTGCTCTGTTTTGATATGCGTGTTTGTTTTTTTTTGTTTGTTTTATGTTTGCTTGGTTGTTGTTTTGTTTTGTTTGTTTGTTGTGTTGTTTTGTTTTGTGTTCGTTTGTTCGTCTGACTGAATTTCTTGTATTTTGTTTTGGTTTTGTATTTGTTGTTTTGTATTGTTTTGAAAGCGGCATATTTATTTTGAGATTTGATTATTGTTTGTATATGTGAAATTTTGTTAGTTTTGATTGTTTTGTTTGGTGTGAAAATTTGCTCTATGATGAAAGTACACTTTATATAATGGATGTATTATATATTCGGCAGGGAAACTTAGTAATGCTCGTATTCAACTTGGTGATGATAAGTTAACGTGGCTGTAGCAGCGTCCAGTGGAACGTGTTGAGAAGTGACAATCAATTTACGTTTTCTGACTCTTGTTAGACTTCCTGGAGTGATCTTGTGACGAGGGGGAAGGTAGAATGGTTTCTTAGAAGCTAAGTTATTCATTTTAAAGAGTAGACAGAAAAAACGGGAGGTGGGTTATTAGAGGAGGCGCAAAATGAGGCGTTTATTTATTAAGAAAATCTATAAATACGGGTTTTCTTCTTTGATAGCCTGGGTAAGAGCCCTTAACACTGCCACTGAAACTGAAAAAGGGTGAAAAGTTTCAGCGCCTCCTGCAAGATTAGTGACAAAGGAAATACTGGCCGCTACAATTAGGATATTAGGAGGAGCGGGGTCAGGCATAGGGTGTACCATCTGCTACAAGAGCCCGTTGATACTCCTTCCGGTTTGCTTGCTTTATACGTAGTGTTGTTCCCCATGCGTAGTGCAGATAATAGACGTTAGAGTTGGATTTCTTAGAGTATTTAAAGTTAGCACAGCTCATAAGGGCTAAAAATTTTATTACTTATATTACAATTCAATGATTTTATTAAATTAGTACTTTTTAAGTGTTGTATTTGTTTTATAACAGATATAGAAATTTTTAAGATTTTTAATTAAAGATTAATATTATATAAAATGAATCATGTTTAGAATATTTGCCTAATATTCAAACGAAGTTATTGAGCTTCGTGTTCTCCATTACAAGTGTGAGTTAAGTTAAAGTCTTTTGTGCTCATGATAGTGTGATGGAAGCGATGAAGAATGAGACACTGCAACTGATCTCTCTACTCTCATCATCTCTCTCACGTCTCTCTCTCTATCTCTTCATTCTTCTCTCTCATTGTCTCCTCCTGCGTACTTTCTGAACACAACACATTTTTAGGATAAAGTACTAAATCTGAGATAGTGCTATATTATGCAAAGAAAGTAGATGATATTTCAAAAGTTTGAGTTGATTAAGCCGATTATATCTCACTAGTGTATTGTATATTATACTTATTGTCTACATGGTTATATTAACTTTATATAGTAGAAATTTCTAACGCTCAAAAACTCAAATGTAGTTGACTATTGATAATCGATGTTGCCTGTGTGTGAAAATCGTTACATATTATTCTACGTTGTAATGGGTTGAATGCTATATGTTTAATCTCGACTTTATGCGGATGATAATACATAGAATAGTATGAATTATTGCAATTATTAAGAGAAGAGGAGATGAGAAAGGAGAGGGAGAGAGTCATAGAGAGATCAGGATTTGTAGAGGAAGAGAGAGGGGAGAGAGGAGAGAGAGAGAGAGGAAGAGTGAGAGAGAGAGGGAGGAGATGAGGAGCAACGTGCTATTAGAGGTGAGCGTTATGAGGTGTTGAATTAGATATGTCAAGTAGGAACATATATTTTTTTTAAGGACTGTGCTCTAGAATTTAGACGCATTCCCTCAATTACCTGAATAAGGTTTTTTCATCTGGCTTATAAGGGAGTATAAGCGAGGATGAAGTAATCTGCTGAATCTTGCCTATCGATGGGGGGAATCGCATTTTCTTTCTTGCTATTTCTCAGCTGTGCATATGTGAAGGTCTCCAAAAAATTTGGGTTTTAACTAAAGCGCATGGATGATGATTTGTGAGTAGACTTTCAAAAAGAGGATTTTATATTTTATTAAAAGTTTTGGTTATTGTATGATTTCGTTTTTAAGAAAGACTTTCGTTGAAGAATATCTACGTAGTCTTTGCACACACACACCTACCACCACACACCCACACACACGACACGACGGCAATACGACAAGCATAGCTCAGAGCAAGACATACGGGCACTATCACACGACATTTGGTGTGTTAATGTACTGAAGCAAAAATGCATGACACACACGCATAATAGATCAATATAGAGTGTAGTTAGTAGTAATATGAGTTTTAGGGAAGTTACGGACGGAGTATATATATATAGATAGCGACAGGAGAGGTAGAGGAAGTGGGAGACCAAGAAGGAGGTGGTTGGATGATATAATATATAGAATAAAGGATAGATATGCTGTAGTAATGGTGAGTATTATAAGTACGCTTTGTTGTTTAAGATGCAGGGCTATATATATATATATATGATATGGTGCGTGATGGAAGGGATATTTCTAGTGGGTATATATGGTAGATGAGTGGCCGTGCATAAGTAGCGGTATAGTAAATACTGAATTGTATAATTACTATATAATATATATATACCCTATGTATATACTTATATTAATATATATATTTAGTGAAATAGAGAGTAGGCCTACTGTAGATATCTGACCTTAACCACTTTAAATACCTCCCGCATCTTAATCGTACTCTATATAAGTGAGTAGGTATAGAAGGATACACTTGTAAGGTAAATAAATATAAATAAATAAAATAAATATATAGTATTGATATATATATATAAAAATATATATATATATATAGTATTATATATTAATTACTAATATTTATATAATTATATACCTATATAATAATATTTGATAGTATTAATATATATATATTAAATTATACTATATATATTATACTAATTATATATATATATTAAATATATAATATTATTCTGTATGGAGTAATTACAATTATATCATACCATAGAATATACTGACTTTAATAAGAGATAGGAAATCGGTTAATTGATAGCTTAATTAATTATTTATAATTAAATGGAAGTATTGGTCTCGGTGACCAACTCATTAGCAATGTCGTGAAAGGTGGAGTATAGATCTATAACTCCATAGTTACCCGTCATAATTGTCTTTTATACAGTATAATATATATATATATATATATATATATCCAAACATTATATAGTTGTTGAGTTCTCCTTGGCATCCCATTGCGTCTAATGTGGGGGGTTTGATGGTTTTGTAGTAATAGTCAAATGAATTATTATATATAACTCAATACATATTTAAACTCTATGAAATTTTGATTAAATCTCTTTTACGGAGATTATTAAAATTTCTTAAAATTAATTACACAATAGATAGCCAAATCTTATAATCTTAAATGTCATCTAATGCTAACCAATTAGTCGGTGTTGGTCAACTCTAGCAAGGCATTAGTTTAGACAAGCTATAATTAAGATAGTTAATTTAACAAATTACAAAATAATATAAACATACACTGCCTAAATTATAGAATAGTTATAATGTTGACAAATATAGTTAATAATACTATTGTGATGACTAGCTTTCTTCTAAAGAGCAATAGTCATGTTTTACTCGAACTTCGATTCCTAAGTTCATTTTAAGAAATAGCTAAGGAATACTCGAGGAAATGTTATGTTTCTTTGACTATTCCGTATAGTTTTTGACTTGCAGCGCACGGGCAATACGAAAAAAATTTAAGAGCGTGAATTTTATGGACTTCATTTATTGAATATAAAGGAATATTAAGAAGTAAATGGATAAATACATTTTTCTAAGTGCATTTGATATTTCATCATAAATCAAAAAGTTTAACCGCCATGTTGACTGATGGTGGTCAAATTATTTTATTTCGAAATATGCTAAAAATATCTCAGTTATTTAAATAATAAATCTTTGGAAGAAACAATGAAATTTAATCTTCAGCTGTAATATTACTATTCTTAAGCTCTAAGTGACTTATGTCAGCAATTTATAGAATGTATAATAACAATATTTTAAGCCATATCTCTACCTGTTTCCATCTCCCATACAATAATTCAGAATAAATTAGTTTTTAAACTTTATGAACATATGCGCAGAAAATATAATTTAACTTTTACTGTACTTATACTCCAAACTATAGGTACATAAATATTAATGTATTGCGGTAAATATATTATTTATATTTCTTACTTAGAATACAATTATATAGCCATAGCTATAATTCAAACCTTCAGAGAAACTGAAAATGCCTTCCCTTAATAAACAGCGGAATTCTTCAAGGAGATTATTTAAGCCAAAACTACAATACAAACTTGCCTCCTTAAGTCCCTCTCTCTTGCTCTGAAAGAATATGGCTGACCCACCTATCCTGCCGTGAAAGTAACGTCTTTAGAAACATACATAATACTTATCTGATGAAAAATTAAATCTCATGACAAACCCAGAGAGAGAGAGAGAGAGAGAGAGCGGATTAGTGGCTTCGATTGAAGTCTCCCCATGAGTGGAAGAGAAGAGTGAGAGAAGAGAGAGAGGTAGAGAGAGAGAGAGCAAACAGATTCTTGCTCTGAAAGAGACTTCCTAAGAATATATATTATTTGAAAAAGAGTTTTTACCGAGTTAAGCTGGAACATTATAAGATATTGAGTCAAAGATAAGAAGACGAATCGCATTACTGCACGGAGGTTTTTTAATAAGAAGATACTTATTCAGATAATGGCTGCACCTATAAATGAAACAACTGGAAAAAACATTAATAGAAACTAAAGAAAAATCGTTAGCCATCATTGGATAGTGTACAAACAAAATGGCGTAATGTAAAATTAAAAAAAAATAGTGTGTTATTCCGTATGTGTTTCTCAGGTTAAATTAATATTAACATCCACACCAGCATACGTTGAGACACTCTCTACATAAGTAAGAGTAAATGGTTTCTGATACGGGACTCCAACACCTCAGTATTTAAATAAAATCTTAGATATATGGTTCTCAATTTTGTTACTTGGCGGCCCATTGGAGATTAAAAATTTTGTTAATTCGGGTCCCATTGGAGAAAAATTTTAAAAAAAAAAACATTAGTCATGCGTTTGTGAACACCTGATTTTGATCTGTTTTGCAGATTTTCTCAATGTTGAGGAGTATATGCAATAAACTTATACTTTAATTTCTTATAGTTTATCTTGTTTATTGGCCTTTTATCTAAGGCCAAAGAAGTGAAAGTGAAAGAAATCCTAAATCAAAAGAGCTTGATGATTAAAATTTATTTTAAAATAGACAAATCAATCTTTTTTAACTACCTAATGAAGGATTTTTCTCTGATAAAAATCCAAAATATTTCAACATGCAGGTCTTTATTATTTAATATTTTTGTCCATGCTTAAAAAAATGAAGCCAATTCTTCTTCTCTTCAGATATTATAACTTCACACTAACATTAGTTAGAATTTCCATGCAAGAGTTTCGAATTCAATCATACTTTATTTTTTTTTTGGTATGAAAAGTAAAATCATTGTTTATTTTAAAGAATTATCAAACGTTTAACTACAATGGGAGTTCATTTCTTTTATATTCGGTTTATTTGCTAATGGAAGCATTCCAAAATTGACCATCAATAGCTTTAGATTGCAAATTGCCATTTAAGAAATAAAATAATAAACATTATATTTCAATAGAATAGCATTATTTAAATAATATATATATATATATATATTATATAATATAAAAATTTACTATATATATCATATATATATAATTAATATATATATATATAATATATATATATATAATATATATATATATATATATTATAATATATTCTCTACGTACTGTACTTTACTTATGGAGTAGGCTGTTAATTATGGGGTTATAGAATACCTTTCAAAAAATGTTTCAGCCTACAATTCTAAAATTTATATATGATAATGTTTACAATAGAGTGTTTTGATCTAATTCCTAAAAAAAAATGCCAACAGATCACTTCGGGATTGACGCACACGACCGAGAACCTTTCCCGATGGAAAGGAGTAAATGCTGTGAGTGAATCCACGACAACGAAAAAAATACTCAAGGGAACAATTTATTAACTAATTAACTATCAACTAATTATATTAGTTAATTAAATTATAGTTTCCTTTAAATGTAATTAACCATATTGAACACTTTATTTAGAGCTCTTGCCTACCATTTTTGGAGCAACCATATTGAACCAATAACTTGACAATTAACTGAAGATAAATATCAATAATACAAACAAGAAAAGTTTTTCACTTATATTATTTTATAATAATAATAATAATAATAATAATAATAATAAATAATAATAATAATAATAATAATAATAATAATTAATAATAAAATAAATAATAATAATAATAATAATAATATAATAATAATAATATAATAATAATAATAATAATAATAATAATAATAATAATAATAATAATAATAATAATAATAATAATAATAATAATAATAATAATAATAATAATAATAATAATAATAATAATAAAACATTAATGAAAACTGAAAAGTACAATATGAAGCCTATAATATAAACATTAATTAAGAAAAATACTATATATATATATATATATATATATATGATTTGCCTGAAAAATAATATATATATATATATATAATATAAAATTAATAATATATATATATAATAGATATTATATAAATATATATATAAAAATAAAGTAAACAAAACTATAAATAAATAAATAATTAAAAATTAAATAGTAAATAAAAAATAAACCAAAGTTTAATGAACCAATAAAAAAGAAGTTATGAACATTTTTTCGTCAGAGTAATTCAAAGGAAAACTAGCAAACATAATATATATATATATATATTAATATATATATATATATATATATATTATATAATATATATATACTATTATCTTAGGCTCTCTGTCTCTCTAGCATGCCTTTACCGTTCCCATCCGCATCCGAGTCCACGCACTTCATAGTATCTCCCTATATATATATATATAAATGCCTCAATGCATACTCATCTACATAAATTACAGCGGCGACTCCAGTAACTTCTTATTACTCGGTCCTCTACTCTCTCTCTCTCAGCTCTCTTCACTCTCTCTCTCTCTCTCTCTCTCTCTCTCATAATATTATATATATATATTATTATAATATATAATATATATTAATATATATATATATATATATTAATATATAATATATATATATATATATAATATATATTTAATATATATATATAAAATTATATATTATATAATTTATATATTAATTAATAATTAATATATATATATATTAATATATATATTATATATTAAATTATATTAATAATATATATATAATATATATATTATACATATATATATATATAATATATATAATAATATATATATATATATATTAATA
>JABUQX010103180.1:0-5000 GCA_015478945.1 Trachelipus rathkii | reverse complement strand
GATTAAGATTTTGGAGATTAGTGAGGAATTTCTCAACAAATGAAGTGCTTAGTGTGTGTCAACAAGTGGAAGTGGGCAGTTTAGGAAACACTGAAAAGTTCAAGTGTGTGCCACTAAGGAAAACACCTGAATGGAAAGAAATACAGGACAGTCTGAATGAGGAACTCTTTACAAGCACCAAAAACAGTTAGTCGGTGACTTCTCTAACAACTAAATTGTAAGGCAATTTGGATACATAGAATACAGAAAACAGTCCTGCCTGATAGTGAGTACAGATGCTTTCCTGAAATTGTGCAAGAACACCTAGATACTGATATCTTTTAAAGATTATAGAGTCATTCTTTACCATCAAGGGAGTGCATCATCTATTAGATGAATATTTTCTGTTATGAAGAGTATGTGATCAAAATAGAAATCTAGGTTAAGTGTTGATACAATGAGGAGTATGTTAGTTGTTAGGCAAAAGTGTTCCTTGAAGTGTGAAAAATTTCCTGATATCTCAACAATATATCTTTTCCCTGGTTTTCTGACAGGTGTTTTTCCAAATAGTTTCAATATCGACTTCATATCACGGTCATAGAGAGGCTGTTATAATGTATTTTCTCTGTATCTTAGTTATTTAAACTGTGATTGTTCGATTGCTTAACATACAATCTCTCTCTATCTCTTTCTCTTCAATCCCTTCAATCTTCAATAACTTTACACAAGTTAAAATACTTACCCCTGCCGATTTAATTCCACTAAAAAAAAATTTCGTGTTTGCCAGATTTTTAAATATTATACAATCATATGGTAGTTCTTATAATTCTTTACTAAAGGACTTGTTAATTTTTTTGAGTATTTTTCGTAGGTCTCAACTGCTAAACTCTAGTACAAACAAATTATTAAATAAATTATTTAGAAGCACTCTGACTAGTACAACTCTAGTACAAATAAATTATCTTCTGAAGATAAAGTGATAGCATTGAAATACGACTTTCAATATAGTTATATATCAGTATATTTAGGACAAGGCTCCATTGACATAAGAGTAATGTATTCGTATAAATTTATAATATACAAAAGACTCCCATTTTTTATATTCTCGATATCATTACACAATACTTATATGGCATGAAATATAATAATTATCAAGCCCAATAATATATATAATATAGATATATATATATAGTATACTAGTATTGTGAGTGATTATTAATTAATTTTGGATGTGTCTGACAGTTATATAATGTGAGTTACCTATTTTATAATGATTATATATTTATTCTTATTATTTATCTTAATTAATATAAATATATTATATCACTTAAATAATAAATGGTTGACTGCTTAATATGTATTTTAATAAGTGGCTTTTTTATGATCTGTCAAGTTATTATGTTCTGCTAATATCACGAATCTCTGGGATAAATATTAATATTGTTTATATTGATTACAGATTTAACAAACTTTGATTATAATTTATTAATATAAAAATAAAAATATGATCAATTGTTATTAGATTATTTAGTTGTGAATATGTTTATTGAAACAATTATATTATAATTATTGATATTTGGAAAATATAAAGATTTGGATCAGACTAATATTTTAATAATATTATTAATATTATATATCTATTTAAAATAGTTACAGTTAGTTTTACGTATGTATGACTCTATTTAGGATTAAGTAAGCTTTACTAATCAAAGATCACAAAAAGAAATAGGTTGTTTTAGCCCTACGATTATCGCTATTGCTTCGATTACAAACTAGGGAGTGAATGTTCATGACATAGATTATAAAGTGGAATTATATTATTCTGCGTGAAATTTCCTATTTGTCCGACCGCATGGTCCAGTGCTATATAGAATTCTCATTCTTCCTCGCTTCAGTCCACGCTGAGAGTATATATGTATTTATTATTATATCATTTATTAATTTTATAAAATGACGTCTAAATATAATAGTAAGTTATTGATATTTATTTCTCTGTCTATATGACTGCCTACAATACTATACCCACTTATTATTACTCAAATCAGACACAATATATAATAAACACACACAGTACACTAATCACACACATACACAGCACACACACACCATCACACACACACAACACACACAGACACACACACACACACATATTACTATATATATATATATAATTATATATATATACGTATATTTATTATATTATATATAATATATATTACTATTTATATATATATATACAATACAATATAATAATACTCAAGAGATAAATATATATTTTACACTCATATATTTAACTTTAGCATGATACCATCACTAAGATCACATTTATCTCTAATAATATCAAAGAAGATAGGAAGAAGGATGAGAGAGAGAATAAGTATAATATATATATATATTATAGTGAGATAATATATTAGTATATTAATATATATATATATTATATTAATATATAATAATTATATATATAATATATACATTATATATATATTAATCTATATAATATATTATAATAAATAGTAATATAGATAGATAGTATAGATATATTCTTTATATACGTATAATTTTTTTATATAAATACTAAAACTATTTTAAGATAAAAAAGTAATAAAAAAAAATATTCTTTAACAGAGTGATTATATAATAAAATGAGACGCTTTTATATTATACTTACATTAATATATATTTATTTATTTAAATTATTTATTTTTTTTTTTATATTTAGAATTATTATGTTTGGACAAGTGAACAAGGTTTGTGAAAAATTAAGGTTCGCGCAGCAAGAGGGTATGCACCACTTCTGGAGGTCACAATATTTTGAAACTTTATATTCGTAAATAAAAAGATATTCAAAAAGGACGTGAAAGTAGCATTTTGCAAGTCTTGTATTTTATTTCCAGTTGAATGTTCCACCAAAATAGTCGGTGAGATTTATATGGAAAATTAAATCTTATTGTCAGATATTTTTTTTTACTCTAGATATTGTCATCGGGTACAAAAAATCAATACTACTACTAGTAATGTAATAATTAATAATAAGATTAATTTAAAAACTCTAAATAATAAATAATGAATAAATAAGTGATAAATAGAAATGAATACATTAATAATATATTTATTAATAAATAACAAAATACAATTTCAATAATGATTGACATATTCTATTATAATTAGATACTTGTATAAAGTATGATAAAATGTTAAAACATATGGGAAGATAATTAATATATCAATAAAAAATATATATAGACTGAAATATTAACCAAGAGACCCAAACAAACGATGTACAATAAAAAGAGAAACTACGACAATAGACGTAGCCAAAGAGAGCGAAAAGAACAACTAATCAGAAACAGCATACAACGAGCACGCCAGACCGGGATTATCACAAAACCACAAACAAACAATCAACAGACGAATTTTGCGAGAGGACAACGAATCAACAAACAAACAACAGCAGAAGAGCAACACAGACCAATACATAGGAAAGAGATCTTAAGTATCATTTCTTTGTTGAACTGCTAGTTATTTTGATGAGGCGTATATAATAATATTGTGATAGAGACGAGGGTTAAAAAATGTGGTTGGAATATATTCTTTTAATTTCTCAGCCAATGAACTCAACACATGTGAATATAAATTTCTATTAAGGAAAGTTAGAGGCATCACTTATTCATATATTATTAGTTCCTGGTATATCTCCCAATTAGTTAATTAAATACGCTTATCTGTCTCTTCCTTTGGCGTAAATTATATTCTAGATCCAGCATATAGTTAACCCTTATTTATGAAAAATTTAAAAAAATTGGGAATTTGAAGAAATATTTTGTGAAATTGGAAAGCCTAAAGTAAGCTTATACTAATAATAATGAATAAATAATAATAATTAATAATAAAATATAATAATGATATATATAAAATAATAAATAATAAATTTATAATAATAATAAATAATTTATTTAAATAATATAATATAATAATAATAATAATATCAATAATAATAATATAATACATAATAATATAATTATAATAATAAAAAATAATTATAATATAATGATGATTGATGATGATGATGATGATGATGATGATGATGATGAAATTAAATAATTAATAATAATAATAAATAAAATATAAATAATATAATAATAATAATAATAATTAATAATAATATAATCAATAAATAATAATAATAATAATAATAATAATATAATAATAAAATATAATAATATATAATAATACATAATATTCCTAGTTGTTTTACTTCTGATTTTAAAAAAAATGCTTAGAAGTCGAAGAGAGGCATGTTAATAAAGGTACAGATAATAGAGTTATACGCATATTGTAATAATATAACCTGAAACGGAATAATAAATCATCAGTAGTTCAAAACCCTAATCCACAAGAGGTTATCAAAGATCCCTTCAACACGTGAGACTCTTCAATAAAGAGGGTGATAAGAATAACTACTAAAAACCTAATATACCCATTAATAATTAATAATGGTTACCCTCATTAAAATAGAAACATTATAAAAGACTATAAATGTTAACTTCTAACTTCAACATAAAAATTTTCAACCTTGATAGGGAAACTGGAAAACATTTAATTTAAACCAACAAAAATTGACCATAACTTTCCGACAAGAGCAAAAATTAAACAATTGTCAAAGAAACATTAAGGTCGAGAAGAGAAAGGAGTCCATGTAAGTAGCTACTACAAACCGAGATGAGTGTCCTCATATTTTAGTACCCCTGATTATTGCTGGGAGGATAACAGAAGTTATGTTCGTGTATCAAGTTTAATTTGTAAAAAATAGGGATGTAATTTCTTCTTATGTGGGATACACAACTACACTTTAAAGGAACCCGAGTTACGCAGCACACAGGTATAAATCAAACAGTAAAATATGGAGCATTACGGCTAGGAACACAAATCCCCTTTCTACAGTTTTGAAATTGCTAGTTGTTTTTAAAATTTTATTTCAAGTTGGTAAATTTCAAACTCTCCTGCGTATAGCAGATTCG
>JABUQX010103179.1:37500-40271 GCA_015478945.1 Trachelipus rathkii | reverse complement strand
ACCTAAAAAATCTTTGAATTCTCAATACTACCCCTACTCTAACTCTAACCCCTCCCCCCTCTCTCTTTCCTCCTCCTCAAACACTATAACTGTTACTCGTGTACCTGGATTTATGTTAAGCCCTTTTGTCACACATTCTTTCAAAACTCCCTCACAGAATACCTCAGCCTTCCGCGTTCTGCCACTGAGCGGAGTATTTCGGTCGCCAAACATGTATTCATGTTCACTTCCCTTCTATGCATTCCCATTGCATTCATTCCACCCCTCCCCCTCACAATTCCTTATAAAGCACTCTCCAGAACAAATTGAATAGCACGGCGACATTAGCACACCCTGCCTCAATCCTCTCAGCACCCAACATCTCAGCTCTCCCCTCCTAATACTCTCACACCATTTTACTACCTATAAAAGGCCCTATTTACCCTTTGTAGCGCTAATCTACTCGCTCCACTCCATTTTCCTCTCACACCCTCACATTCAACACTCTTCTCTATCATTGCTTTCTCCAAATCTAAAACACCCATACACTTTCCCTTTCCTCTCTATACTTTTTCTCCACCAGCATCTTTAGTGTAAAACACTTGTCCACACACTCTTCCCTCCTTAAATCTCCTTGTTCTTCCCCCATTCTCCCCTCCGTTAAACCTCTCTCTCTCTCAATCAGTATTCTCCCAGTACATTTCCCTACCACACTTAAAGACATATATACCTCTATAATCCACACTCCATCCATATCCTCCTTTTCCCCCTGTATACAGGGGAATCGAAACAACCATTCCTCCCCAATCGTGGTACCTCACCACTCCTCCACCATATTTATATAACCTGTACAGCCATTCCTCCATCCCTCTACCTTCCTTCTGCAACATTTCCATTCTCCACACCATCCAGACCTGCGGACTTCCTTTTTTTCCTTTATCAAGGCCCTAATAATTTCTCCCATTTGTAGGTTCAGCTTCTCGCTCTCCTCCCCAATCATTTCCCATCTCGCTCTTGCAAATCTTCCTCCCCTCCCCCACCCGCTTCATGGGTAATTAAGTCCGACTAAGTGATAGTGCGCCGCTTCACTCTTCCTCACCCTATCTCTCTCCTATCCACTCCCCTATCACCTCCCTTAATCCTCTCCCAACCCCTCCTTCTTCTTTCCTTTTTTTAGTTCACTTCTTTCCAGACATCTTACCCCCGATTCAAATTTTTCCGGTCACTTTTCTTACACCATTCATCTTTTCTCTTCTCTTCGTTCGCTTCCACCGCCTCTTTGCTTCTACTCGTAACCCTTCTATATTCCTCCAGCTTTCTCTCTCTATCCCAACCTTTACATAAGCCTCTTCTTTTTCCTCTTTCACCACCTCGTTCACTCCTCATTCCAGCCATTCACTCCCTTCCTCTGCTTGCACCCCTTTTTACTCCACATACCCTTTTAGCCTCTTCACATACTGCCTCTTTAAATCTCATCCACCTCCCCCTCACGTCCCCATTCCGTCCTCTCACGTTTTTTCCACCTAACCTCGGCATACCTCTCTTAAATCCCTGCTTACACACTTGTCTCTCAATTTTTCCACCTATCACTTCATACTCTCCTCTTTTTCTCCCCTTTCTCCTAACCATCACCTGCTCCTCCCACCTTATGCTAGCGATACACAGATAGTGATCCGATATCCCCTCCCCCGCCCTTACAAATACATTTACAGTCGTAGTAATCTAGCCTCTATCCTTCCATCTTTACACATACACAATCATAAGTTTCCACATATAACCGCCGTATCTAGGCTTCCATGTTATACTTCTGAATCATCACGATTTTACCATTCTATTCCCTCTGTAGTGCTTGTTGCAACACACACTCTAAACGACTTTCTCCATTAACATTCTTCTCCCCTACCCCAAATGGTCCTTATTATTCTTCCCACCCTCTCCCTTCCCACTCCTCATTCAAATCTCCCAATAGACAGATTTTATCGACTTTACCCCGAACACTTTCAAAACTCATATCAACTTCATTCCAAAAAGTCTCTCTCTTACCTCCTGCGGGCCGTCTCCACTTCTACTGGTGCATATGCGCATATAAACACCCACACCCCCCAAATTTCACTTTTACCCACATTATCCTCAAACACCTGTCTGCACAACCTTACCTTTATCCCACACCTCTTTCCTCATACCTATTCCCACCCCTTCCCTCGCCCTCACTCTCTCGTTCACCCCTGATATCATACCCTTGTAATTTCCAAATTCCATCTCCCTCTTTCCCTTCAGCTTAGTTTCTGTTACCCCTAGCACATCCAACCTTTTTCTTCGAACATTAACCCCACTTCCTCCCTCTTCAAATCCTCGTTTACCCCTCTCACATTCATACATCCCACTCTAATTACCTCTCTCCTCCCCATCTTTCCCTTCTTCTATATTCACTCAGGCTGCACGCTTTGTGGGACACCCCACCCTAGGCACTTCCCAACACCTAAGGCCACCACCCCGCACCAAATACACCCACAATACCCACAATAAAATAAGAAAATGTTAAAATGGAAACAAATAAAAAAATATAAAAGATATAAAAAATATAAAAGTGTCAAAACCATCCCTATCAGCCATATACTATTTATATATTATATATTCTATATATATTATATATATAATAATATATATATATATATATATATAATATAATATATTATATATATATTATATATATATATATATATATATATATATATATATTATATATATATATATATATATATATACATATAATAAACTCCAATCAAAGGCTA
>JABUQX010103179.1:0-22500 GCA_015478945.1 Trachelipus rathkii | reverse complement strand
CTGTTTTGACTGTTTTGACTGTTTTTGACTGTTTTGACTGTTTTGACTGTTTTGACTGTTTTGACTGTTTTGACTGTTTTGACTGTTGTTGTTTTTGACTGTTTTTGACTGTTTTTGACTGACTGTTTTAGACTGACTGTTTTTTTGACTATTTTTGACTGTTTTTGACTGACTGTTTTGACTGTTTTGACTGTTTTGACTGACTGTTTTTGACTGTTTTGATTGCTATTTTTGACTGTTTTTGACTGTTTTGACTGTTTTGACTGACTGTTTTTGACTGTTTATGACTGTTTTTGACTTTCTGACTGTTTTGACTGTTTTTGACTGTTTTGACTTTTCTGTTTTTGACTATTTTGACTGTTTTGACTGTTTTTGACTATTTTGAGAAAGACTGTTTTGACTATTTTGACTATTTTTGACAGAAGCTGTTTTGACTGTTTGACTGTTTTGACTGTTTTGACTGTTTTGACTTTTTTGACTGTTTTGACTGTTTTTGACTGACTATTTTTGACTGTTTTTGACTGACTGTTTTAACTGTTTTTGACTGTTTTGACTGTTTTTGACTGTTTTTGACTGTTTTGACTGTTTTGACTGTTTTTGACTGTTTTGACGACTGTTTTGACTGTTTTTGACTGTTTTTGACTGTTTGTGTTTTGACTGTTTTGACTGTTTTTGACTGTTTTTGACTGTTTTGACTATTTTTGACTTTTGACTGTTTTTGACATTTTGACTGACTGTTTTTGACTGTTGTGACTGTTTTGACTGTTTTTGACTGTTTTTGACTGTTTTGACTGTTTTGACTGACTTTTTGACTGTTTTGACTGTTTTTAACTGTTTTTGACTGTTTTTGACTGTTTTGACTGACTGTTTTGACTGTTTTTGACTGATTTTGACTGTTTGACTGTTTTTGACTGTTTTTGACTGTTTTGACTGTTTTTGACTGACTGTTTTGTTGTTTTTGACTGTTTTGACTGACTGTTTTATTGTTTTGACTGTTTTTGACTATTTTTGACTGTTTTTGACTGTTTTAACTGTTTTGACTGTTTTTGACTGACTGTTTTTACTGTTTTGACCAACTGTTTTGACTATTTTGACTATTTTGACTATTGTTTTGACTATTTTGTTGGTACGACTGACTGTTGTTGACTGTTTTTTTTGACTGTTTTGACTGTTTTTACTGTTTTGACTGTTTTGACTGTTTTGACTGTTTTTGACTGTTTTTGACTGACTGTTTGACTATTTTTGACTGTTTTTGACTGACTGTTTTGACTGTTTGTTTTTGACTGTTTTTGACTGTTTTGATATTTCTGAGTTTTTGACTGTGTTTGATTGTTTTTGACTGTTTTTAGATATTTTTGACTGACTATTTGTTGACTGTTGCAGGCTGACTGTTTTGACTGTTTTGACTGGTTTTGACTGTTTTTGACTGTTTGACTGTTTTGACTGTTTTGACTGACTGTTTTTGACTGACTCTTTGACTGTTTTGTGTTTTTGACTTTTTGACTGTTTTGACTGACTGTTTTGACTATTTTGACTGTTTTGACTTTTGACTGGTTTGACTGTTTTTGATGACTGTTTTGACTGTTTTGACTACTGTTTTGACTGACTGTTTTTGACTGACTGTTTTGCAGACTGTTTTGACTGACTATTTTGAACTCTTTTGTTGTTGTTTTGACTGTTTTTGACTGTTTTGACTGTTTTTGATTGTTTTGACTGTTTTGACTGTTTTGACTGTTTTTGACTGTTTATGACTGTTTTTATGTCTGTTTTTGACTGTTTTGACTGACTGTTTTTGACTGTTTTGACTGTTTTGACTGTTTTTCTGTTTTTGACTGTTTTTGAATGTTTTTGACTTTTGACTGTTTTGACTGTTTTGACTGTTTTGACTATTTTTGACTGTTTAACTGTTTTGACTGTTTTTGACTGTTTTGACTGTTTTGACTATTTTGACTGTTTCTGACTGTTTTTGACTTTTTTTGACTGTTTCTTGACTGTTTTGACTGTTTTGACTATTTTGACTGTTTTTAACTATTTTGACTGACTGTTTTTGACTGTTTTGACTGTTTTGACTGTTTTGACTGTTTTGACTGTTTTTGACTGTTTTTGACTGTTTTTGACTGTTTTGACTGTTTTGACAGTTTTACTGTTTGACGCTTTGGGCATTTTTGACTGTTTTGACCCCAGCTGTTTTGACTGTTTTTGACAGTTTTGACTGTTTTTGACTTTGACTGTTTTGACTGTTTTGGCTGTTTGACTGTTTTGACTGACTATTTTGACTGTTTGACTGACTGTTTTTACTGTTCTGACTGTTTTGACTGTTTTTGACTGTTTTGACTGTTTTGACTGTTTTGACTGTTTTGACTTTTTTGTTTTTGACTTTTTGACTGTTTTTGACTGACTGTTTTTGACTGTTTGTTTTTGACTGTTTTTGAATGACTGTTTTGACTGTTTGACTGTTTTGACTGTTTTGACTATTTTGACTGTTTGACTGACTGTTTTGACTGTTTATTTATTTTTGACTGTTTTGATGACTGTTTTAATGACAGCTGGCTGTGCTTTGAAATACTATTCTTTTGACTGTTTTGACTGACTGTTTTGACTGTTTTTGACTGACTGTTTGACTATTTTGATGATATTTGGTTGAGGCTGCTACAGCTGTTTTGACTGTTTTGACTGTTTTGACTGACTGTTTGACTGTTTTTGACTGTTTGATATTTGCATTCTTGCTGACCCTATTTGTTTTCAACATATTTTATTATTGACTGTTTTGACTGTTTTGACTGTTTTGACTGACTGTTTTTGTTGACTGTTTTGACTGTTTTGACTTTTGACTATTTTGACTGTTTTGACTATTTTGTTTTTGACTGTTTTGACTGTTTTGACTGTTTTTGACCTGACTGTTTTTGACTGTTTTGACTGACTGTTTTGACTGTTTTGACTGACTGTTTTGACTGTTTTTTGACTGACTGTTTTGTGACTGTTTTTGACTGTTTTTTGACTGTTTTGACTATTTTGACTGTTTTGACTGTTTTGATATTTTTGACTGTTTTGACTTTGACTATTTTTGACATTTTTGACTGTTTTGACTGACTGTTTGACTGTTTTTGACTGTTTTGACTGTTTGACTGTTTTGACTGTTTTGAACTGTTTATTGTTTTGACTGTTTTGACTATTTTATTGTTTTGACTGTTTTGCAAACTAACTTTAAGCTGTTTTGACTGACTATTTTGACTGTTTTGACTGACTATTTTGACTATTTTGAGCTGTTTTTGACTGCACGACTGTTGAAGCTTCAACTGTAGAGCTGTTTTTGACTGTTTTGACTGTTTTGACTGTTTTGACTGTTTTGACTGTTTTCACTGTTTTTGATGATTTTGACTGTTTTTGACTGTTTTGACTGTTTTGACTATTTTTGACTGTTTTGACTGTTTTGACTGTTTTTTTTGACTGTTTTTGACAGTTTTTGACTGTTTTGACTGTTTTTACGACTGTTATTGACTGTTTTTGATGACTGTTTTTGACTGACTGTTTTTGACTGTTTTTACTGACTGACTGTTTTGACTGTTTTGACTGTTTTTGACTATTTTGACTATTTTTGACTGTTTTTGACTGTTTTTCACTGTTTTGACTGACTGTTTTGACTGTTTTTGACTGATATTTTGAAACTGTTTTGACTGTTTGAGCTCATTTTGACTGTTTTTAGGCTGTTTTGACTGTTTTCTGACCCCAACTGTTTTGACTGACTGTTTTTGACTGTTTTGACTTACTGTTTTGACTGTTTTGACTGACTGTGTTTTTGACTGTTTTGACTGACTGTTTTGCTGACTGTTTTGACCGGCTATTTTTGACTGTTTTATTCTTTTGACTATTTTATTTGTTTTGACTGTTTTTGTGTCTGTTTTGAGCTGTTTTGACTGTTTTTACTGTTTTTGACTGTTTTGACTGTTTTGTCTGTGTTTTTGACTGTTTTGACTGACTGTTTTTGACTGTTTGTTTTTTTAGACTGTTTTTGACTGACTGTTTTGACTGATTTTGACTGTTTTTGACTGTTTTGACTGTTTTTGACTGTTTTATTTGGTTGACTGCTTTTGACTGTTTTTGACTGTTTTGACTGTTTTGACTGTTTTTGACTGTTTTGACTGACTGTTTTTGACTGTTTTTGACTGTTTTGACTGACTTTTGACTGTTTTGACTGTTTTGACTGTTTTGACTGTTTTGACTGTTTTGATGACTGTTTTGACTGTTTTGACTGTTTTGACTGTTTTTGACTATTTTGACTGTTTTGACTGTTTTGACTGTTTGACTGTTTTGACGACTGTTTATTGTTTGACTGTTTCTTTGCAAACTGTTTGACTGTTTTGACTGTTTTTTGACTGTTTTGACTGACTGTTTTGACTGTTTTTGACTGTTTTGACTGAATTTGTTTTATTTATTTTTGTTTTTGACTGTTTTTGACTGTTTTTGACTGTTTTTGACTGTTTTGACTGTTTTTGACTGTTTTGACTGTTTTTGACTGTTTTGACTGACTGTTTTGACTGTTTTGACTGTTTTTGACTGACTTTTTGACTGTTTTGACTGTTTTGACTGTTTTGACTGTTTTGACTGACTGTTTTTGACTGTTTTGACTGTTTTTGACTATTTTGACTGTTTTTGACTGTTTTGACTGTTTTTGACTGTTTGACTGACTGTTTTGACTGTTTTTGACTGTTTGTTTTTGACTGTTGTTTGCAGTATTTTGACTGTTTTGACTGTTTTGACTGACTGTTTTTGACTGTTTTTGACTGTTTTTGACTGTTTTGACTGTTTTTACTGTTTTGTCTGTTTTGACTGTTTTTGACTGTTTTTGACTGTTTTTGACTGTTTTTGACTGTTTTGACTGTTTTGACTGTTTTTGACTGTTTTTGACTGTTTTTGACTGTTTTTGACTGTTTGTTTTTGTTTTTTTTGTCTGTTTTTGACTGTTATTGACTGTTTTTGACTATTTGACTGTTTTTGAAACTGTTTGACTGACTGTTTTATTTCGGCTGACTATTTTGACTGTTTTGACTATTTTGACTGTTTGACTGTTTTGACTGTTTTGACTGTTTTGACTGTTTAAACTATTTTGACTATTTTGACTATTTTTTGACTGTTTTCGTATTTTGACTGTTTTAATGACTGTTTTGACAACTGTTTTGACCAGCTATTTTGACTGTTTTTGACTGACTGTTTTTGACTGTTTTTGACTGTTTTTGACTGTTTTTGACTGTTTTTGACTGTTTTTGACTGTTTTTGACTGACTGTTTTTGAATGTTTTTGACTGTTTTTTACTGTTTTTGACTGTTTTTGACTGTTTTTGACTGTTTTTGACTGTTTTTGACTGTTTTTGACTGTTTTGACTGTTTTGACTGTTTTGACTGTTTTGACTGTTTTGACTGTTGTTGTTTTTGACTGTTTTGACTGTTTTGACTTTTTTGACTGTTTTGACTGTTTTGACTGTTTTTACTTGACTGTTTTTGTTGTTTTTGACTATTTTGACTGTTTTGACTGTTTTGACTGTTTTTGCTGTTTTTGACTGTGTTTGATTGTTTTGACTGTTTTTGACTTTTTTGACTGTTTTGATTTTGTCTGTTTTTGACTGTTTTTGACTGTTTTGACTGTTTTGACTGTTTTGACTGTTTTGACTGTTTTGACTGTTTTTGACTGTTTTGACTGTTTTGACTGTTTTGACTGTTTTAACTGTTGTTGTTTTTGACTGTTTTTACTGTTTTTACTGTTTTGACTGTTTTGACTGTTGTTGTTTTTGACTGTTTTTACTGTTTTTGACTGTTTTTGACTGTTTTTGTCTGACTGTTTTGACTGTTTTGACTGACTGTTTTGACTGACTGTTTTTGATTGTTTTGTTTTTTTGTTTGTTTTTGACTGTTTTTGACTGTTTTTGACTGTTTTTGACTGTTTTTGACTGTTTTGACTGTTTTGACTGTTTTGACTGTTTTGACTGTTTTGACTGTTTTGACTGTTTTGACTGTTTTGACTGTTTTGACTGTTTTGACTGTTTTTGACTTTTGACTGTTTTTGACTGTTTTTGACTGTTTTGACTGTTTAACTGTTGTTTTTGACTGTTTTTGACTGTTTTTGACTGTTTTTGACTGTTTTTGACTGTTTTTGACTTTTTTTTTGTTTTTTTTACTGTTTTGATTGTTTTGACTGACTGTTTTTGACTGTTTTTGACTGACTGTTTTACTGTTTTTGACTGTTTTTGACTGTTTTTGACTGTTTGTTTTTTTGACTGTTTTTGACTTTTTGACTGACTGTTTTTGACTGTTTTGACTGACTGTTTTGACTGTTTTGACTGTTTGACTGTTTTTGACTTTGGCTCTTTTTGACTGTTTTGACTATTTTCGACTGTTTTTACTGTTTTTGACTTTTTTTTTACTGTTTTTTGACTGTTTTTGACTGTTTTTGACTGTTTTTGACTGTTTTGACTGTTTTTGACTGACTGTTTTTGACTGTTTTTGACTGTTTTTGACTGTTTTTGACTGTTTTTGACTGTTTTTGACTGTTTTTGACTGTTTTTGACTGTTTTGACTGTTTTGACTGTTTTGACTGTTTTTGACTGTTTTGACTGACTGTTTTTGACTGACTGCTGCCTAGCTGACAGCTTTGACTGTTTTGACTGTTTTGACTGACTGTTTTTGACTGTTTTGACTGACTGTTTGACTGTTTTTGACTGTTTTGACTGTTTTTTTGCTTTTGACTGTTTTTGACTGACTATTTTTGACTATTTTGACTGTTTTCTGTTTTGACTGTTTTGACTGTTTTGACTGTTTTGACTATTTTGACTGTTTTTGACTGTTTTTGACTGACTGTTTTTGACTGACTGTTTTGACTGTTTTGACTGTTTTTGACTGTTTTTGACTGTTTTGACTGTTTTTGTCTGTTTTGTCTGTTTTGTTTTTTTTGTCTGTTGTGTTTTTGACTGTTTTTGACTGTTTTTGACTGTTTTGACTGTTTTGACTGTTTTGTCTGTTTTTTACTGTTTTTGACTGTTTTTGACTGTTTTTTACTGTTTTTGACTGACTGTTTTGACTGTTTTTGACTGACTGTTTTGACTGTTTTGACTGTTTTAGCTTCTTTGAGCAGACTAGCTTGACTGTTTTTAACTGTTTTCGACTGTTTTGACTATTTTTGACTGTTTTGACTGTTTTGACTGTATTGTTTTTGACTGTTTTGACTGACTGTTTTATTTGACTGTTTTTGACTGTTTTGACTGTTTTGACTCTTTTTGACTGTTTTGACTGACTGTTTTTGACTGTTTTTTTGACTGTTTTTGACTGACTGTTTTTGACTGTTTTTGACTGTTTTTGACTGTTTTTGACTGACTTTTTTGACTGTTTTGACTGTTTTGACTGTTTTTGACTGTTTTGACTGTTTTGACTGTTTTGCAACTGTGTTTGATTGTTTTATTTGTTTTCTGACAGCTATTTGTTGACTGTTTTTGACTGACTGTTTTGACTGTTTTGACTATTTTGACTATTTTTGACTATTTTTGACTATTTTGACTATTTTGACTATTTTGACTATTTTGACTATTTTAACTTTGGCTATTTTGACTGACTATTTTGACTATTTTAAACTATTTTGACTTTTTGACTGGTTTTTGACTGTTTTGACTGACTGTTTTTGACTGTTTTGACTGTTTTGACTGACTGTTTTGACTGTTTTTGACTGTTTTGACTGACTGTTTTGACTGTTTTGACTGTTTTTGACTGTTTTTGACTGTTTTTGACTGTTTTTGACTGTTTTGACTGTTTTTGACTGTTTTTGACTGTTTTTGACTGTTTTTGACTGTTTTTGACTGTTTTTGACTTTTTGTCTGTTTTTGACTGACTGTTTTTGACTGTTTTTGACTGTTTTTGACTGACTGTTTTGACTGTTTTTGACTGTTTTTGACTGTTTTTGACTGTTTTTAACTGTTTTCGACTGTTTTTGACTATTTTTGACTGTTTTTGACTGTTTTTGACTGTTTTTGACTGTTTTGACTGTTTTTGACTGTTTTTGACTGACTGTTTTTGACTGTTTTTGACTGACTGTTTTTGACTGTTTTTGACTGTTTTTGACTGTTTTTGACTGTTTTTGACTGACTGTTTTTGACTGTTTTTGACTGTTTTTGACTGTTTTTGACTGTTTTTGACTGTTTTTGACTGACTGTTTTTGACTGTTTTTTCTGTTTTGACTGACTGTTTTGACTGTTTTTGACTGTTTTTGACTTTTTTTGTTTTATTTGTTTTTGACTGTTTTGACTGTTTGACTGTTTTGTCTGTTTTTGTCTGACTGTTTTGACTGTTTTGACTGTTTTGACTGTTTTGACTGTTTTTGACTGTTTTTGACTGTTTTTGTCTTTTTTTTTTTACTATTTTTGACTGTTTTTGACTGTTTACTGTTTTGACTGTTTTTGACTGACTGTTTTGACTGTTTTGACTGTTTGTGACTGTTTTTGACTTTTTGTTGACTGTTTTGACTGTTTTGACTGTTTGACTGTTTTGACTGTTTTGACTGACTGTTTTGACTGTTTTGACTATTTTTATTTGTTTTGACTGACTGTTTGACTGACTGTTTTGACATTTTGACCAAACTGTTTTGACTGTTATTTTGACTGACTGTTTTTGACTGTTTTGACTGACTGTTTTTGACTGTTTTTGACTGTTTTTGACTGTTTTTGACTGTTTTGACTGTTTTGACTGTTTTTGACTGTTTTTGACTGTTTTTGACTGTTTTTGACTGTTTTGACTGTTTTTGACTGTTTTTGACTGACTGTTTTTGACTGTTTTTGACTGTTTTTGACTTTGTTGTTTTTGACTGTTTTGACTGTTTTGACTATTTTGACTGTTTTGACAGACTAACATTTGTTTTGACATTTGAAAAGAATGCTGCTGACTCTTTGGCTGCTTTGACTGTTTTTGACTGTTTTTGACTGTTTTTGACTGTTTTGTTGTTTTTGACTGTTTTGACTGACTGTTTTGACTGTTTTGACTGACTGACTGACTGTTTTGACTGTTTTTGACTGTTTTGACTGTTTTGACTTTTGACTGTTTTTGACTGACTGTTTTTGACTGTTTTGACTGTTTTGACTGTTTTGACTGTTTTGACTGTTTTGACTGTTTTGACTGTTTTGACTGTTTTTGACTGTTTTGACTGTTTTGACTGTTTTTGACTGTTTTTGACTGTTTTGACTGTTTTGACTGTTTTGACTGTTTTTGACTGTTTTTACTGTTTTTTACTGTTTTGACTGTTTTTGACTGATGTTTTTGACTGTTTTTGACTGACTGTTTTTATTTGACTGTTTTGACTGTTTTGATTGACTGTTTTTGACTGTTTTTGACTGACTGTTTTGACTACTGTTTTGACTGTTTTGACTGTTTTGACTGTTTTGACTGTTTTGACTGGCTTGTTTGAATGTTTTGACTGACTGTTTGAATTTTTTGGACTTTGACTGTTTTGGCTATTTTGACTGTTTTGACCTAACTGTTTTTGACTGACAGACTTGACTGTTTTTGACTGACTGTTTTAGACTGTTTTTTTTTTGACTGTTTTTGACTATTTTGACTGTTTTGACTGACTGTTTTTGTTGACTGTTTTGACTGACTGTTTTTGGCCTGTTTTGACTGTTTTTGACTGTTTTTGACTGTTTTGACTGTTTTGACTGTTTTGACTGTTTTTGACTGTTTTGACTGTTTTGACTGTTTTGACTGTTTTGACTGTTTTGCCTGTTTTTGACTGTTTTGGCTGTTTTTGACTGACTGTTTTGACTGTTTGACTGTTTTGACTGTTTTGACTGACTTTTGACTGTTTTTGACTGTTTTGACTGTTTTGACTGTTTTGACTGTTTTGACTGTTTTTAACTGACTGTTTTGACTGTTTTTGACTGACTGTTTTGACTGGCTGTTTTGGCTGATGACTGTTTTGACAGCTTCTTTTGACTATTTTAACCTATTTCTGACTATTTCTGACTATTTTGACTACTTGAACTATTTCATTGGAATGTTGGACTGTTTTGACCATCTTTTAACTGTTTTGACTATGTTGAATATTTTGGCTAATTTTGACTCTGCACTGACTGTTTTTGACTGTTTGTTTTACTGTTTTGACTGTTTTGACTGTTTTGCAGACTGTTTTACCAATGACTGTTTTTGACTCTTTCAACTCAGCTTCAGCCTCAGCATGTATTTTGACTGACTGTTTTGACTGTTTTGACTGTTTTGACTGACTGTTTTTGACTGTTTTGACTGTTTTGACTGTTTTGACTGTTTTTGACTGACTGTTTTTGATTGTTTTTGACTGTTTTTGACTGTTTTTGACTGTTTTTTGACTGTTTTTGACAGTTTTTGACTGTTTTTGCTGTTTTTGTCTGACTGACTTCTTTTGCAATTATTTGTTTTATTACTGACTGTTTTGACTGTTTTGACTTACGACTGTTTTTGACTGTTTTACTGTTTTGACTGTTTTGACTGTATTTTTACCTGTTTTTGACTGTTTTTGACTGTTTTTGACTGACCGTTTTTTTGACTGTTTTGACTATTTTTGATTGGCTGACTGTTTTTGACTGTTTTGACTGTTTGACTGTTTTTGACTGTTTTTTGACTGACTGTTTTTGTGTTTTTGACTGTTTTGACTGTTTTGACTGTTTTGACTGTTTTGACTGTTGTCTGTTTTTGACTATTTTGACTGTTTTGACTGTTTTGTTTTTCGACTGTTTTTGACTGACTGTTTTTGACTGTGTTTGACTGTTTTGACTGTTTTAACTGTTTTTACTGCTTTGATTGTTTTTAACTGTTTTTGACTGTTTTTGACTGACTGTTTTGACAGTTTTGACTGTTTTATTTCATTTTTGACTGTTTTAAACCCAAACCTATTTTGACTTTTTGACTGTTTTTGACTGTTTTGACTGTTTTGACTGTTTTTGACTGTTTTTGACTGTTTTTGACTGTTTTTGACTGTTTTGACTGTTTTTGACTGTTTTTGACTGTTTTTGACTGTTTTTGACTGACTGTTTTTGACTGTTTTTGACTGACTGTTTTTGACTGACTGTTTTTGACTGTTTTGACTGTTTTGACTGTTTTTGACTGTTTTTGACTGTTTTTGACTGTTTTTGACTGTTTTTGACTGTTTTTGACTGTTTTTGACTGTTTTTGACTGTTTTTGTCTGTTTTGACTGTTTTGACTGTTTTTGACTGTTTTTGACTGACTGTTTTTGACTGTTTTTGACTGTTTTTGACTGTTTTTGACTGTTTTTGACTGACTGTTTTTGACTGTTTTTGACTGTTTTGACTGTTTTGTCTGTTTTTGACTGTTTTGACTATTTTTGACGACTGTTTTGACTATTTTTGACTGACTGTTTTGATGACTGTTTTTGACTGTTTTGATTGTTTTTGACTGTTTTAGCTGTTTTATTTGTTTTTGTCTGTTTTTAGTGTTTTTTTGGCTGTTTGTGACTGTTTTTGACTGTTTTGACTATTTTGACTGACTGTTTTGACTGTTTTGACTGACTGTTTTTGACTGTTTTGACTGACTGTTTTTGACTGTTTTTGACTGTTTTGACTGACTGTTTTGACTGACTGTTTTTGGCTGTTTTGGCTGTTTTTGACTGTTTTTGACGGACTATTTTTGACTGTTTTGACTGTCTTTGACTGACTGTTTTTGACTATTTTGTTTTTGACTGTTTTGACTATTTTGACTATTTTGACTATTTTGACTGTTTTTGACTATTTTGACTGTTTTTGACTGTTTTTATTTGTTTTGACTGTTTTGACTGTTTTGACTGTTTGACTGTTTTGACTATTTTTTTGTGTTTGACTGTTTTGACTGTTTGACTGTTTTTGATTTTGACTGTTTTACTGTTTTTGACTGACTGTTTGACTGTTTTGACTGTTTTGACTGTTTTGACTGACTGTTTTGACTGTTTTGACTGACTGTTTTGACTGTTTTTGACTGTTTTGACTATTTTTACTGTTTTTGAACTGTTTTGACTGTTTTGACTGTTTTTGACTATTTTGACTGTTTTGACTGTTATTGTTTTATTGTTTTGACTGTTTTGACTGTTTGTGACTGTTTTTTGTTTTTGACTATTTTGACTGTTTTATTTGTTTTTAATATTTTTGACTATTTTTGACTGTTTTGACTGTTTTTTTGACCTGGCCTTTGACTGTTTTGACTGTTTTGACTGTTTTTGACTGTTTTGACTGTTTTTGACTGTTTTTGACTGTTTTTGACTGTTTTTGACTGACTGTTTTTGACTGTTTTTGACTGTTTTTGACTTTTTGACTGACTGTTTTTTGTGACTGTTTTTGACTGTTTTTGACTGTTTTGCGACTGTTTTGACTTTTTGACTGTTTTTGACTGTTTTGACTGTTTTGACTGTTTTGACTGTTTATGACTGTTTTGACTGTTTTGACTGTTTTTGACTGTTTTGACTGTTTTTGACTGTTTTGACTGTTTTGACTGTTTTGACTGACTGTTTTTGACTGTTTGACTGTTTTGACTGTTTGACTGTTTGACTGACTGTTTTTGACTGTTTTGACTGTTTTGACTGTTTGACTGTTTTTGACTTTGACTGTTTTGACTGTTTGACTGTTTTTGACTATTTTGACTGTTTTGACTGTTTTGGCTGTTTTGACTGTTTTAATATTTTTGATGTTTTTGACTGATTTTGACTGACTGTTTTTGATTGTTTTGACTGTTATTTTTGACTGTTTTTGACTTTGACTGACTGTTTTTTGACTGTTTTGACTGTTTTGGCTATTTTTATTGTTTTGACTGTTTTGACTGACTATTTTGTATTTTGACTGTTTGACTTATTTTTGTTCTTAATTTCATGAGCTATTTTATTTATTTTATTCATTTTGACTATTTGGCTGGCCTTCAATACGGCTATTTGGCTATTTTGACTATTTTGACTATTTTGACTATTTTGACTATTTTGACTATTTTGACTATTTTGACTATTTGACTGTTTTTGACTGTTTTGACTGACTGTTTTGACTGTTTTGACTGTTTTGACTGTTTTTGACTTTTTGACTGACTGTTTTGACTGTTTGACTGTTTTTGACTGTTTGACTGTTTTGACTGTGTTTTTGACTGACTGTTTTATTGACTGTTTTTATTTGATTTGACTATTTTGACTTTTGACTATTTTTGACTATTTTATTTGTTTTGACTGTTTTTGACTGTTTTGACTGTTTTATTTTGACTGTTTTGACTGTTTTGACTGTTTTATTCATTTTTGACTGTTTTCTGACTGACCTGTTTTGACTATTTTATTATTTTATTGTGTTATTGTGTGTTTGTGTTTATTGTTGTTGACTGTTGTTGACTGTTTTTGACTGACTGACTGTGTTTGACTGTTTTGACTGTTTTTGACTGTTTTTGACTGTTTTTGACTGTCTTTTGACTGTTTTGACTGTTTTTTTTGAACTGTTTTTGACTATTTTGACTGTTTTGACTGTTTTTTTTGACTGTTTTTGACTGTTTGACTGTTTTTGACTGACTATTTTGACTGACTGTTTCTGACTGTTCAATTGTCTTGACTGACTGTTTGCGTGTTCTTGTCTGTCTTGCCTGTTTTTCTGTTTTGATTGACTGTTTTTGACTGTTTTTGACTGACTGTTTTTGACTGTTTTTGACTGTTTTTGACTGTTTTTGACTGTTTTTGTTTGACTGTTTTTGATTGACTGTTTTTGACTATTTGACTATTGTTTTTGACTGTTTTTCTTTGTTTTGACTGTTTTGACTTCATTTATTTGTTTTTGACTGAAGCTATTTTGACTGTTTTTGACTGTTTTGACATTTTTGACTGTTTTGACTGACTGTTTTTGACTGTTTTGACTATTTTTGACTGTTTTTGACTTCGTCTTTCAATGTCTTTTTATGACTTTGTTTGTCTGTTCAATTGTTTTCTTGACTGTTTGTCTGTTCATTGCCTTTTTTGACTGTTTGCCTGTTCAATTGTCATCTTGACGGTTTTTACTATTTTTGACTGTTTTTGACTGTTTTGACTGTTTTGACTGTTTTTGACTGACTGTTTTGACTGTTTTTGGTGACTGTTTTTGACTGACTGTTTTTGACTGTTTTTGACTGACTGTTTTTAACTGGTTATATATATATATTAACTGGGTATATATATATAACCTGGTTATAACTGGTTATAACTGGTTATATCTGGTTATATCTGGTTATATCTGGTTTTTAACTGGTTTAACTGGTTTTGCTGGTTTAACTGGTTATAGCAGTTCAACTGGTTTAACTGTTCTTTGGTTTTTAACTAGAATGATCACTGAATGAATGAGTCACAAGCCCACACTCTTCATCAGCAAGGATTCAGACACTGGAAGATCCACGCGTTGCTAAAGTGCATGTGCTAACGCTTTATCCACCTGGCCATCCACGTCTAAAAAAGTGCTTCAAACTTAACTTTGGTTTTAACTGGTTTTAACTGGTTTAACTGGTTATAACTGGTTATAACTGGTTTAACTGGTTTAACACTGTGGTTATAACTGGTTATAGCTAGTTTAACTGTTCATGGTTTCTTTGGTTTAACTGGTTTAACTGTTTATATCTGGTTATATCTGGTTATATCTGGTTTTAACTGATTTTAACTGGTTTTAACTGGTTTTAACTGGTTATAACTGGTTATAACTGGTTTAACATGTTTTAACGCACAACTGGTTTAACTGGTTTAACTGGTTTTAACACTAACTGGTTTTAACTGTGGTTTTATAGTTGCAACTGGTTTTAACTGGTTTTAACTGGTTTCAAACTATAACTGGTTATAACTGGTTATATCTGGTTATATCTGGTAACTGGTTTTAATTGGTTTTAACTGGTTTTAACTGGTTTTAACTGGTTTAAACAGGTTTTAACTGGTTATAACTGGTTATCACTAGTTATAGCTGGTTATAACTGGTTATAACTGGTTATAACTGGTTTTTAACTGGTTTTAACTGGTTATATCTGGTTATATCTGGTTATATCTGGTTATATTTGGTTATATCTGGTTATATCTTGTTATATCTGGTTTTAACTGGTTATAACTCGTTATAACTGGTTATAACTGGTTTAACTGATTTTACCTGGTTTTAACTGATTTTAACTGGTTTTAACTTGTTTTAACTGGTGTTGGTGTTGGTGTTGGTGTTGGTGTTGGTGTTGGTGATGGTGTTGGTGTTGGTGTTGTTATTACTGTTGGTGTTGCTTCGATTATTACAATATTTTTCCTTTTCTTTCATTAGCTTTTCTATTCCCCTTCATTTACATATAATTTTTTTAATACTTTTTGAATACATGCGCAAACAAATATTTATAAATGTATAATTAAACAAATTGAATTCCACTTTAACTTTCAAGGTCAATTAACCGAAATCCAAATGAGTTAACTCTACATCCTTTATATCCCTTAGATCAAATGCCTCAAACAGATGATATAAATGCGATATTGAAGTGAAAATTAAATTTACAAACTTTGAACCTTTTTAAAAAAAAAAGAAAAAAAATGAAATAGGAATATATTTCTATCAATGTTAACGATAATATATATATATATATATATATATATATATATATATATATATATCTATATTAATCTCTATATATATATATATATATATATATATATATATATATATATATATATATATATATATATATATATATATATATATATATATATGTAACTAAAAAACTATAATTGGTTTTAACTGGTTTTAACTGGTTTTAACTGGTTTTAACTGGTTTTAACTGGTTTTAACTGGTTTTAACAGGTTTTACAGTATTTAACTGATTTTAACTGGTTTTAACTGGTTTTAATTGGTTTTAACTGGTTTTAACTGGTTATATCTGGTTATATCTGGTTATATCTGGTTATATCTGGTTATATCTGGTTATATCTGGTTTTAACTGGTTTTAACTGGTTATAACTGGTTATAACTGGTTATAACTGGTTATAACTAGTTATAACTAGTTATAACTAGTTATAACTAGTTATAACTGGTTATAACTGGTTTTAACTAGTTTTAACTAGTTAACTGGTTTTAACTATATCTGGTTTAACTAGGTTTAACTGGTTTAACTGGTTTGCTCGTTTTAACTGGTTTTAACTGGTTTGCTTTGAAAACAACTGGTTTAGCTTTGGACAACTGGTTATGTAGTTCATTAGTTATAACTAGTTATAACTGGTGATAACTGGTTTTAACTGGTTTTAACTGGTTTTAACTGGTTATAACTGATTATAACTGGTTTTTAACTGGTTTTAACTGGATATATCTGTTTTTTCTGGTTTTATCTGGTTATATCTGGTTATATCTGGTTATATCTGGTTTTAACTGGTTTTAACTGGTTTTAACTGGTTATAACTGGTTATAACTGGTTTTAACTGGTGTTTGTGTTTGTGTTGGTGTTGGTGTTGGTGTTGGTGTTGGTGTTGTTGTTATTACTGTTGGTGTTGCTTCGATTATTACAATATTTTTCCTTTTCTTTCATTAGCTTTTCTATTCCCCTTCATTTACATATAATTTTTTTAATACTTTTTGAATACATGCGCAAACAAATATTTATAAATGTATAATTAAACAAATTGAATTCCACTAACTTTCAAGGTCAATTAACCGAAATCCAAATGAGTTAACTCTACATCCTTTATATCCCTTAGATCAAATGCCTCAAACAGATGATATAAATGCGATATTGAAGTGAAAATTAAATTTACAAACTTTGAACCTTTTTAAAAAAAAAAAAAAAAAAAAGAAATAGGAATATATTTCTATCAGAATGTTAACGATAATATATATATATATATATATATATATATATATATATATATATATATATATATATATATATATATATATATATATATATATATATATATATATATATATATATATATATATATATATATATATATATATATATATATATATATATATATATATATATATATAACTAAAAAGTATGTGGTTTTAACTGGTTTAACTGGTTTTGACGGTTGATAGTTTTGACTCGTTTTGACTGGTTTTGACGTTTTAACTGGTTTTAACTGGTTTTAACTGGTTTTAATTGGTGTTGTTGTTGTTGTTGTTATTACTGTTGGTGTTGCTTCGATTATTACAATATTTTTCCTTTTTTTTCATTAGCTTTTCTATTCCTCTTCATTTACATATAATTTTTTTCATACTTTTTGAATACATGCGCAAACAAATATTTATAAATGTATAATTAAACAAATTGAATTTCACTTTAACTTTCAAGGTCAATTAACCGAAATCCAAATGAGTTAACTCTACATCCTTTATATCCCTTAGATCAAATGCCTCAAACAGATGATATAAATGCGATATTGAAGTGAAAATTAAATTTACAAACTTTGAAAATAGAAATAGGATATATTTCTATCAATGTTAACGATATATATATATATATATATATATAAATATATATATATATATATATATATATATATATATATATATATATATATATATATATATATATATATATATATATATATATATATATATATATATAAATAAAAAAAACTATATTTGTTTCTTCTGGTTTAACTGGTTTTAACTGGTTTAACTGTTTAACATAACAGTATTTAACTGATTTTAACTGGTTTTAACTGGTTTTAATTGGTTTTAACTGGTTTTTAACTGGTTATATCTGGTTATATCTGGTTATATCTGGTTATATCTGGTTATATTTGGTTATATCTGGTTATATCTTGTTATATCTGGTTTTAACTGGTTATAACCAGTTATGGTTATAACTGGTTATAGTTATAACTGGTTTAACTGGTTTTAACGTTTTAACTGGTTGTATTGGTTATATCTGGTTATATCTGGTTTTAACTGGTTTTAACTTCTGGTTTTAACTGGTTCTAACTGGTTTTAACTGGTTTAACTGGTTTTAACTGGTTATAACTGGTTATAACTAGTTATAACTGGTTTTAACTGGTTTTAACTGGTTTTAACTGGTTTTAGCTGGTTTTAACTGGTTTTAGCTGGTTTTAACTGGTTTTAACTGGTTTTAACTGGTTATATTTGGTTATAACTGGTTATAACTGGTTTTAACTGGTTTTAACTGGTTTTAACTGGTTATAACTGGTTATAACTGGTTTTTAACTGGTTTTAACTGGTTTTAACTGGTTATATCTGGTTATATCTGGTTTTAACTGGTTTTAACTGGTTTTAACTGGTTTTAACTGGTTATAACTGGTTTTAACTGGTTTTAACTGGTTATAACTAGTTATAACTGGTTTTAACTGGTTTTAACTGGTTTTAACTGGTTTTAACTGGTTATAACTGGTTTTAACTGGTTATAACTGGTTCTAACGTATAACTGGTTATAACTGGTTATATCTGGTTATATCTGGTTTTAAAATTGGTTTTAACTGGTTTTAACTGGTTTAACTGGTTCTGAAGATATTTATAATTGGAAAACTGTTATGTTGATGTTGGTGTTGGTGTTGGTGTTGGTGTTGTTGTTATTACTGTTGGTGTTGCTTCGATTATTACAATATTTTTCCTTTTCTTTCATTAGCTTTTCTATTCCCCTTCATTTACATATAATTTTTTTAATACTTTTTGAATACATGCGCAAACAAATATTTATAAATGTATAATTAAACAAATTGAATTCCACTTTAACTTTCAAGGTCAATTAACCGAAATCCAAATGAGTTAACTCTACATCCTTTATATCCCTTAGATCAAATGCCTCAAACAGATGATATAAATGCGATATTGAAGTGAAAATTAAATTTACAAACTTTGAACCTTTTTAAAAAAAAAAGAAAAAAAAGAAATAGGAATATATTTCTATCAGAATGTTAACGATAATATATATATATATATATATATATATATATATATATATATATATATATATATATATATATATATATATATAAATATCTAAAAATAACTGGTTTTAACTGGTTTTACTGGTTTTACTGGTTTAACTGGTTTAACTGGTTTTAACTGGTTTTAACTGGTTTTAACTGGTTTTAACTGGTTTTAACTGGTGTTGGTGTTGGTGTTGGTGTTGGTGTTGGTGTTGGTGATGGTGTTGGTGTTGGTGTTGTTATTACTGTTGGTGTTGCTTCGATTATTACAATATTTTTCCTTTTCTTTCATTAGCTTTTCTATTCCCCTTCATTTACATATAATTTTTTTCATACTTTTTGAATACATGCGCAAACAAATATTTATAAATGTATAATTAAACAAATTGAATTCCACTTTAACTTTCAAGGTCAATTAACCGAAATCCAAATGAGTTAACTCTACATCCTTTATATCCCTTAGATCAAATGCCTCAAACAGATGATATAAATGCGATATTGAAGTGAAAATTAAATTTACAAACTTTGAACCTTTTTTAAAAAAAAAGAAAAAAAAGAAATAGGAATATATTTCTATCAGAATGTTAACGATAATATATATATATATATATATATATATATATATATATATATATATATATATATATATATATATATATATATATATATATATATATATATATATATATATATATATATATATATATATATATATATATATATATATATATATATATATATGTAACTAAAAAACTATATCTGGTTTTAACTGGTTTTAACTGGTTTTGACTGGTTTTGACTGGTTTTGACTGGTTGACGTTTTTACGTGTTCTTGTTGGTGTTGGTGTTGGTGTTGGTGTTGTTGTTGTTGTTGTTGTTGTTGATATTACTGTTGGTGTTGCTTCGATTATTACAATATTTTTCCTTTTCTTTCATTAGCTTTTCTATTCCCCTTCATTTACATATAATTTTTTTCATACTTTTTGAATACATGCGCAAACAAATATTTATAAATGTATAATTAAACAAATTGAATTCCACTTTAACTTTCAAGGTCAATTAACCGAAATCCAAATGAGTTAACTCTACATCCTTTATATCCCTTAGATCAAATGCCTCAAACAGATGATATAAATGCGATATTGAAGTGAAAATTAAATTTACAAACTTTGAACCTTTTTAAAAAAAAAAGAAAAAAAAAAGAAATAGGAATATATTTCTATCAGAATGTTAACGATAATATATATATATATGTAACTAAAAAACTATAACTGGTTTTAACTGGTTTTAACTGGTGTTGGTGTTGGTGTTGGTGTTGTTGTTGGTGTTGTTGTTATTACTGTTGGTGTTGCTTCGATTATTACAATATTTTTCCTTTTCTTTCATTAGCTTTTCTATTCCCTTTCATTTACATATAATTTTTTTCATACTTTTTGAATACGTGCGCAAACAAATATTTATAAATGTATAATTAAACAAATTGAATTCCACTTTAACTTTCAAGGTCAATTAACCGAAATCCTAAAGGGTTAACTCTATATAATATCATACATCCTTTATATCCCTTAGATCAAATGCCTCAAACAGATGATATAAATGCGATATTGAAGTGAAAATTAAATTTACAAACTTTGAACCTTTTTTAAAAAAAAAGAAAATAAAAAGAAATAGGAATATATTTCTATCAGAATGTTAACGATAATATATATATATATGTAACTAAAAAACTTTGACTGTTTTTGACTGTTTTTGACTGTTTTTGACTGTTTTTGACTGTTTTTGACTGACTGTTTTTGACTGACTGTTTTTGACTGTTTTTGACTGACTGTTTTTGACTGACTGTTTTTGACTGTTTTTGACTGTTTTTGACTGACTGTTTTTGACCCAGATTGTTTTATTTGACTGTTTTATTATTTGTTTTGACTGACTGTTTGACTATTTTGACCAAGCTGTTTTTATTTATTTTGACTATTTTTGTTGGCTATTTTAAACATTTTGACTGACTGTTTGACTCTTTGACTGACTATTTTTGACTGTTTTGACTGTTTTATTTTGACTGTTTTGACTATTATATTCATTTTATGACTATTGTTGACTGGGCTTTTTGACTGTTTTGACTGTTTTGACTGTTTTGACTGTTTTGTTGGCTGTTTTGACTGTTTTGTGTTTTGACTATTTGGCATGACTGTTTTTGGCTATTTTGACTGTTTTGACTGTCAAATTATTTTGACTGTTTTACTGTTTTATTCTTTTCATTCTTTGTTTACTTGTTTTGATGACTATTTTACTTTTTCATTTCATTTTTTGGCTGTACAAACTGTTTTGACTGTTTTGACTGTTTATTAATGTTTTGACTGTTTTGACCAAACTGTTATTTTATTCTTTTCTGACTGTTTGAAGCTGTTTTATTGTGTTTTGACTGTTTTGACTGTTTTGACTGTTTGACTGTTTTGTGTTTTGACTGACTATTTTGACTGTTTTGTGTGTTTATTGGCTGATGTTTACAGCTGTTTTGGCCCATTTGTTTGACTATTTTAATGACTGAAGCTGTTTTTGACTAAGGTTGATGACTGTTTGACTATTTTGACTGTTTGACTGTTTTGACTATTTTATTTGACTGTTTTTGACTGTTTTCACTGTTTTTGACTACTGTTTTTTTGTTTTGACTATTTGACTGTTTTGACTATTTTTGACTATTTTACTGTTTTGGCTGTTTTGACTGTTTTTGATGGCTGTTTTTAACTGTTGTTATTTTTGACTGTTTTTGACTGTTTTGGCTGTTTTATTGTTTTATTGACCTGTTTTGATATTTTGATGTTTTGACTGTTTTATTTTGATGACTATTTTGACTGTTTTGACTGACTAATTTTGACTGACTGTTTTTGACTATTTTGACTGTTTTACTGTTTTTAACTGTTTTTGACTGTTTTGACTATTTGACTGTTTTATTCTTTTGGTGACATTTTAAACTGTTTTATTGACCTGTTTGACTGTTTTGACTGTTTTGACTGTTTTGACTGACTGTTTTGTATTTTGATGACTGTTTTCAGACTGACTATTTTGACTATTTCAAACTGACTGTTTTGACTGTTTGACTGTTTTAGCTGTTTTAGCTATTTATTTTGACTGTTTGACTATTGTCTTTGGTATTTCTGTTTTGACTGTTTGACTATTTTGACTAATTTTTGACTATTTTTGACTGTTTTGACTGTTTTGACTGACTGTTTTGACTGTTTTTTGACTATTTTTGACTGACTGTTTTAGACTGTTTTTCTGTTTTTGACTATTTTGACTGTTTTGACTGTTTTGACTGACTGTTTTGACTGTTTTGACTGACTGTTTTGACTGTTTTTGACTGTTTTATTGTTTTTGACTGTTTTTAACAGTTTTTGACTGTTACTGTTTTTGACTATTTTTGACTGTTTTGACTGTTTGACTATTTTGACTATTTTGACTATTTTGACTATTTTGACTATTTTGACTATTTTGACTATTTTGACTATTTTGACTATTTTGACTATTTTGACTATTTTGACTATTTTGACTATTTTGACTATTTTGACTATTTTGACTATTTTGACTATTTTGACTATTTTGACTATTTTGACTATTTTGACTATTTTGAC
>JABUQX010103178.1:22500-24582 GCA_015478945.1 Trachelipus rathkii | reverse complement strand
TATATTATATAATATATATTATTATATATATATATTTATATAATATATATATATATATATATATATATATATATTATTATATATACGGTACCTCTAGTTACACCACACTCCATGCATCCCTGGACAGTTCTCAAGTGTGACGTGCGTCGTGAGGACTCCTACGATTCTGCCTGGATTTCTTCAATCGTCGTTAAAATTACGACGCCCTTTCATCCGTAATTTCATTTTTGGGAATAGAAAAAGTCATGGGGGGGAAGCAGGTCAGGCGAATATGTTGGGTGTGTGTGTGTGGAATCACTGTAATGTTTTTGGAAGTCAGAAATTGTCGAACAACGAGTGATGTAGGGAGAGAGAGCGCTTTGTTATGGTGGAGAAACCAATTGTTGTTCTGCCATTTGTCTGGACGTTGGCACCAAATTCTCTCCCTCAGCAGCTTCAAAACTTCACAGTAAAATTTGTAATTGACGGTTTGACCATGAGGTAAGAATTCCTCATGGACATTGGACAATCCCGTGAATGTCGAAAAAAACTATCAACATGGACTTGAAATGGGTTGTGCAACCTACGGCGTTTTATTCGGCTGTGGTGAATTTGGCGACTTCCAGTGCGACGACTGCTGCTTAGTCTCAGGATCATAACTGTAAACCCATGATTAATAACCAGTTATGAAGTTGGAGTTATTTCTGACTTGTTTGAGTTACGTACACACAGAAACACAATCGATCTGCCGTTCGTTACTCAGCAGTCTTGGCATAAATTTCGCTGAAATGCATCTCGAGTTCAAAACGTCCTACAAAATGGGTTGAACAGTCCCTTATGAATGTACTATCTCACAAACTGTGGATAATTCTCCTACGATCTGCAAGGATAGACTCGCGAACTCTTGCTATGGTTTCCGGAATTGTCTTTGTTGACGGTCGTCTGGAATACTCATAGTCATCGACAGCTGTTCGTGTCTACCCTTCAAATATTTGGTTTTTCCAAATAAATACTGGTAAAATTCCCCCATATAAACAAAGGAGTTGCCAAATTCTAATTTAGATAGGTGTTCTTTTTTGTATTTTAATTGCAAATTTTGTATTTTATTACCTTCGTAAGAAAGTTTTATTGAAATTTAACAAATTTAAACACTACCTTAATTAAAGGTAAAACGCATCGATGTATAGGAGTTATAGCTATAGTTATTTATAGCTTGCAGTGAGAGTCGTCTGGGGTCTCCACTTAGCTTCACCCCTCACCCTTCGGAACCCCTTCCCCACGCCATAACCTCCGCCCCCCCCTAGTTCCCTATTTTTCCGCTTCATATTCTGTGAGCTCTTATGAAAGCAGGCGCCTGAAATTGAAATTTAGTAGTGCGCGCACACACACACACACACACACACACACACACACACACACACAGACAGATAGATTATATATATAAATATATATACATAAAAGTATATTATTTATTATTATATATTATATATATATATATTTTAAAAATAATTATATATATATATATATATAATATATATATATATATATATCCAGGGGCTGATTGAGTTGTTCTGAACCCCTCCCTTCCCTCCCCAAAATTATTTAAACTAAAAAAAAATTTTTGTCGGCTTGAGTCTCTTAATTTTAATTTATAAGATAATAAAAACGAGTAATCAAAGCAAATTAAGTATATATTAATAGAAATTAGGAAAACATTTTTTTGTGGTTCGTGAGGGACCTATAATCAAATGGTCAACAGGAAAATGGATCAACATTTGTAAAAAAAAATTCGGTTATTTAGAGTTTCTCTAACGAATCTAACAAAACTAACTTAACTAAACTTAACCTAACTTTTCTACTTAACTTAACTTACTTAACTTAACTGTAACTTACGTTAACTATAACTAACATTGAACCTAACTTAACCTAAGCTTAACCTAACCTAACCTAGCATAACCTAACCTAACCTAACCTAACCTAACCTAACTTAACCTAATTTAACTTAACTTAACTTAACCTAACTTAACTTAACTTAACTTAACTTAACTTAACCTAACCTAACCTAACATAGCCTAACCTAACCTAACTTAACTTAACTTAACT
>JABUQX010103178.1:0-7500 GCA_015478945.1 Trachelipus rathkii | reverse complement strand
CGATGGATACTGCTCTTCTGATCTCTCTCTCTCTCTTTATATTTCTCATCTTTTAAGATGGACTCATAATATATAATATATATTATAATATATATATATATATATATTTTATATATCTATCTTAACATATATATATATATAATATATATATATATATTATATATATATAATATATAATCAGTATATCTTGCTCTATTAACGCAAATTGATTGATAACTTCCTCCGTTTATATTGAGAAAGCATGTTTTTGAGCTTTTTCAGAGTAGAGAAATATCTTAAAAATCCAAATGTGATTGTGTAGTTCAAATTTATTTACAAAATTCGTAAAATTTTCAATACTAAAATTGGTAAGTATGGATGCATGGCTCACGAACTTCCTATCTAAAAATCATCAAGAAAAGGAATTGCAATTTTACATTGATTATGATACTCGGCATTCTCATATCTTCATTAACTGCTTTTCTGCATTAACTGCATTAAGTTCTGAAGTTCTGAAGTTCTGTTGTAACTTTCAAAATGCTTGAAAATTTTTCATCGATGTTGGCGACAAAATTTTTCAATACAAGAATCCATTTTCAATTTCATTAAGAGCGGTTGCTGTCACTAATGATGGAAACTGCAATGTAGTAAGAAGTATGTTATTTAACATTGAAAGAGAATAACATACTACATACTATATTGGAGTAGTATGTAGTATGTTATTCTCTTTCAATCTTAAATAACATACTACATTGCAGTATGTAGTATGTTATTTAAGATTGAAGGAGAATAAAGTTGAAATTATAATTAAACTTACAACCAACTGGCTTATGATTAACCCTAACCTAACCTAACCTACGATTTCAGAAGATTTGAGGTTTTTGAAGAAGATTCAATATCTTGATCCATCTTAAGCGCTCCTATAAAGTGTTTCAACAAATGCTTTAAATATTTCTTTTAAATCCCTAAATCATAACAATCCATCGTAACTCGCCTCCAGCCTTATTCCGAACATTCGTATAGTGCCCATTTTGCCTCTGGGAAATTCTTTCCTATTTTTTCTATTAATATAGTTGTCCACCTTGATAGATATAATTTAGTGATTTATCCTTAAAAATTTTTACGCAGTGTGGTCTCAAGCAGCTCTTCTAATGTGTATTAGATAACTATAGCTCTACTGCGATTGAATTGTGAGCTAGCCATTAAATCTTTCATGCCGCTGCGTGATATATTTCTACAGGCATGAACCACCGTCTAACACATTTTCTTCATTGACTTGCTACGATGCACCATCAGTTATCGTATACACTCTTCTTAATAGGAAAAGAATCAAAATTTTCATTCTCAACCTTCGAACTTATAACCAACTGGCTTAATGATTAACCATAACTATAGTATTTCCCAAACGCTAAACTTAAATTCCAACCAACCCAACCCCAAACTCAACCCAAATATCAGCCAACTCATTAAACTCCGTTAAAATTACCCAAAACCCAGCCCACCCAAACCAAACCTACCCAACCCACGCCAACCTAAAGCGCGATAACCTAAACCATGCATATAAAGATATTTTCTTTCTGCGCTTTTACAAACAGACACAATAAAACCAATACATAAATATATGTATCTTCCCACAGTATATCTAATTTAAATTTAATACTACTTAAAAACATCTAGATTTATTATTATTAATTATTTATTGATTATTAATCTCATAATTAAGTAGCTATACACAGTCCTAAAAATATTTTTGAAGGTTGGTAATAGAATTTCTGGGGGTGGCAGTCAGACATCCCCTCGGACCCCCCTGGCTACGGCTCAGTAGTATATATATATATATATATATAATTATATTATATATGTTAACGTGAGATATTAAAGACGATAAATAATAGGTTTATATAAACTATGGTAGTATTGATATTATTATATTACAAATATAGGATAGTACTATATAATATATATATATATTAATATATAATATAATATATATATAGTGAGGTTACTTCACATGAGTTAGGAAATACTATAGACTTTAGAGAAAACGTTATATTTAGAAGAAAAAAATTTTACAAGAAGTGAAATCGTATCAGATTGTATAAGAACATCAGCTACTCCATACGTCTTCATTAATATCCTTTTTATGTCTTTTATCTATATTATTAATATTTTATAAATATTTACTCTTCCCCTCCAGAGACGCATGCTTTGCGTGTGTAGCTTTTTATGATCGATGCAACACTATTTGTGTCCCGCGCGTGCTGCGCGTTTATATTTTTATTATTTATTTTTAGGATATATTACTGAGGATGCGGTAACCCCTAAGGGGTTAGTTAGGTTAATAGTAGCGGCACATCTCGACATAGCAAGGTAGTCGGGTGGAGTTCTTGTGCTCGGTCCTTTGCGCTGCGGACCCGACAGAAGGTTTCGGGACCGCCCTCTTCTTCACCCCCCTCGGGGAGGGCTTCCGGAACCCCCGCTAAAACTCTTAGTGTATATTGAGGTTTCGAGTGTACGCGGGTTGGTTTCACTCGCGCCTCCTCTCTCCTCCTGGTGATAATCACCAAAACGTCCCCCTCTGTTGCGCTCGATGCGGCTCTCTCTGTGTTACCGCGCCTCTTATAGGCGTTGTTTATAAATTCCTGTTATGAGTTGATATAAAGTATTCTGTGTTTACACCGGCGCATAGAGTCTTAGTCGTCGTGTCAGCTCGTGTTCTCACAGTGTTATACAGAAATGGGGAAGGCACGTTTTTCCTATTTATACGCACCGCATTGTCGAAACTCCTCCTAAACTATTTCTTCGAATATGACTTCAAATCTATGGGGAAGGGGCAAGGTATTGTCAGGATACACCGCCAGCGATCAGCGGCCAGTCCAATACCATATTAAGAAGCGGCCGTGGTTACAATCTACTCGCGAAGACCACTCCCAGGAAAAGGTTTGGGTGTGATTGATAGTCCTACCCTGTCGATTCCCCGGAAGGCCGAAGGACCCCGCTCCTGCCATCGGTGCGGTATTACCCTTGGGTTCCCATTAGTTTTAAAAATAAAAAATAATATAACTCGCAAAGAACCATTAAAATGATGTGCTTTGTTACGTTTCTCTCCAAAAACTACCGACTCTCGATCAAACATATTGCGTTTCCATTACTGAGACACGCGATCTTAATTGTATATAAGGGATTTGAATTTTATTTATTTTTTATATATTTTATTTTTTTTATTAAATAGTCAACTCAATTTCTTTTTCATCGTTGCTTCTCACAAGGTGAAGTTGAATGTAAATAAGTAAACTTTACTTCAATAATTATAATTTTCACTCAAAAAGCGATCTTATAGTTTTATACGCTTCGCTGTAGGTTATGGAGGCTACACTTTCTACTCCTAACTTAGATAATTTCTTATATGTATATGCATTAGATTTATTAGAATTATTGCTCTTGGAACAAATTTTATCAATAAATAAAAAAAAGTGTGATAGGAAATATTTTTATTTTATATATTAAATATATATAAAGTTTCTTATTTGAAAGTATATATACATATATAATGAAATATATCTAATGAGTTTATAAAAAAATAGATATGTTATCTACGCCCTAATAATTAATACTCAAAGACCCTGATATAATATAATAATTTGATGTTGATTCGTAGGTCAAGTAGAAAAAATAATATTACATATATTTAAATATATTTATTATTATTGATATATGTGATTAAATATTTGAAAAAGTGATATATAATATATATATATTATTATATGGAAACTGCAAAACATTTGTCTGTAGCTTAGTCCGATCAGCATCAAATTTTCAGAACTTGGTACTAGTCGGGCGAGATTACACCTTTTTAGCTTATAATAATTTTTGGGTTATACTCAAAAAGAAAATTGTTGTTGTCAAGAATAATGATATATTTGTTCCGTCTCAGAATTTTATTGTTTTGGAAAATTTATTCCATAAGGTAATGCGTAGTGAGTAATCTGCAACAAATAAAGATCAATATATAAAATTATAGATAGTGGAGACAAAAGAAGACTCTAATATCCTATTCCATATAGTGCATCTTTCCTGATAACCAGTGCTCTACCACTTCACCCCAGTTGATACACAACGATAATAATCCGACGCGTTTTGATAATTATCTATTACTTCGCCCGTAAATTCAAGGAAAATTATATAATAATAAAATTCTTCTTCTTTTATTATTTCTCATAATAATTCATATAAATATATAATATATTATGGCATGTGAGTTTATTTGTGAATGTATAATATTTTGGAATCTCATTAATATTAACTATGTGCTGAGCACAATATATTATATAATCTCTAATTATTAAAAATATATTATATTCAGTAAATAAAATATTAATTTAAATTTATCTTAATGACTATTTCACATGTATATCTTTGTATCGTTGGAAATAAAGAGTGTAAACATAATTCCAAAAGAATCATATTTTCAAGTTATTTGATATATTATTATTATTTTATTATTATTGTTTCAATGTTCGATTATTATTATATAAGGTGTTATTATTTTAGATGTGAGTGTGAATATTGTCGTGTCGTAATATTTGTGTTTCATAATAATAATCTATAGTTGCGTTGTGAATAAATGCTGTGGATGTTGCTGTGGCTGTTGTTGGTATGGTTGTTGTTGTTGTTGATTAGTTCTCCTCCAATTCAACCAGGGGAGAACAATAACTAAGACACTAACACAGACAGATATGTGTCTGGCAAGTATCAATGGAGTTTAAGAGGCCAAAAAAAGCTTACAGTTTGGTGTATTATAGGTTCAAAATCGCCTGATAATTCAGAATTGTTGTTTATGTCCAATTTTTTAAGGAAGGGGGGTGAATGGTAGGTTCCATATGAACGTATGAGTTTGAATAGCAGCGGTTACTACTATGGCTCGCGAACTTTGATGATTATATACTAGACTGTATCTCTCTTTCCTTTAAGTTCTACTAAAAGCTTATATATGTATAGATCTTTAAAAGTAAAATATCTGCTAAAATGCTACATTAAAACAAAGTTGCTGTTGTGATTGTTTCTTTGTACAATAAAATAATTGTTATAATGAATTTCGTAACTTAACGAAGTTAATTTGGAGTTAACAATAATCTATTCAGGGTGAATACTCATGACTCTCGCGTTGATCGGAGTGTTTGCTGAGCGAGAAGAGATTACTAATTAACGAGATTGCGGTAGTAAAATTAATAGAGAGTGATTTTACGAAAGAACATAAGTAAACTGAAAGAACAAAAAGAGTGTTTAAATTTTCATCCTTTTAGGACTTTTGAGAAGGAAATTTGCAGTGAAGAGGATTATATGCTGAGCCACATCTTGTCTTACCTCTTGTTTACAAATATAACTATAAATTCTATCTATTAGTTTGTGTGATCAGTATTAAAACATTTCGTATATTTCATAAAACTTTTAAATTCGTTTTCTCTCCCTCTCATAGACTACTCATGCTCTCTCTCTACTCATATCTCTCTCTCTCTCATCATCTACCTGTTCTACGTTCTCTACTCTCTACGTGTCTCTTATACATAATACATCCCAAAATAAAGTTATCTCTTCTCTCTCATTTTATTGAAAGATTACATATATTAACAGTGTATACGAAGTGAGCTCTACAATTACAATTTGTAACCTATTTATTTTAGATCATCCCTGCCATGGAAAGGGGTTAAGTGGGTAGCAATAAGCAGATAATTGGATCATCCCTAGCGGCTCTAAGCCTCCGAATAAATTGGATATTTAGAGATCTGTGTTAATAATAAACATAACTTCTAAAAGGTATCTTCCCTAAGGGGGATTTAGTTCTTATATATAAATAATTTAGACCTTAGCTATATTATCATGTGAAGGAGCGTTTGATTACCTGTGATTTTAGAGAGATAATGTATCCTTCTCCATTGATTCCTGCACCTACTAATTATATTACTTTTTAATAAGATTATAAAGAATGGATTTAATATAATTTAATTGAATATTATTATTAATAAATATAAATAATAATATATATATAATATTATAATAATTAATATTAATTATAAATATATTAATAATTAAATATTAATATATAATAATATATATATTAATATATTTAATATATTAATAATATTATATATATATTTAATAATTATATATATTATATTTATTAATATATTATTATAATAATTATTATAGAATATTATAATATATAATTAAATATTTACATTTAATAATATTAATATATTATATTATATATATAATATATTTAATATATTTATCAATATCTTTTATAACTATCATGATAATCTTTAAATTCTATACATATATTTAAGAAAGAATTTAGAGAAAATAAATAATAACAAAGATACATTTTATTTATGTAATTAGATATATAATGTACAATATAACAAAGGCGTGAGTCTGATGCTTTTTCCTGTTATTGGTGCTTTTTATATATATCTCTGGGTTATTAATATAGAGTGCTAATTTAAAAAAAGAACTATTAGATTATTGACAAACTATGTACATAATACTACAAATAAATATTGTTTAAATATTTGTCTATTTATATCAACATTAAAAAGGAATAATTTGATTTTTAAGTCATGAGTTTTGCTTTGTTCTCCTTGGAAATATTAATCAACATATTGCAATCAATTTATTAAATACAAAAATATACCATTCTAATTAACATTTGTCATAATATTTTCATGTTTGCCAGTTTTCTTTATAACAGAACGGAAATCCACGATCTTCCGTATATATAATATATAATTAAGAATAATACTCACCAGAGGATATATATGTATATCACCGGTCTCTAAAAAATCCACCAGGTAATTTATTATCTTTTTCATGATAATTATTATTAATAAGATATATATATATGATCCAACATATATACTAAAAATTTATAATCATTAATATATTTAATATATACAAAATATTGACTTAGAATTAAATTTACTTTTAAGCCATCAAAGTAAAAATAAAAAAATAGATACTCAGCAATTAAGCAAAATGGGTTATGAAGTCATTCTGAAATATAATGAAATAATACTTATAGTAATTGGCAGACCCTTCATTATTTTCACATACCCCCAATCGGTCTGCCGAACATTGATATAAATCTTCTTAAAGTAAAATTAAATTTCACCCAAATACATATCAACTCATTACATTACTATTATGATTAAATTATGATGTATAAATGGTATCACTATAATTGTGGAGTTGTTGCAAGATTATTTTATCATCATTTGTTTAATTTTTATTATTCATTATATTATTAATTACTGTTAATTATTACCTGCAATTTTTAATTCTATATAATTTATTAATTATAATGTGAATTTTAATGTGTTTTAAAAAAAATGTAAGTTTTTAATATATACTTAATCTATGTAGTCATTTAGTTGTGTACTGTATTTTTTGCGCCACTTACGAGAAGGTGTATCCGACGTTCTACTTATTATATGGTCATGTTCCCTCAAGATTCCTTTAATATCA
>JABUQX010103177.1:17500-22182 GCA_015478945.1 Trachelipus rathkii | reverse complement strand
ATACTGTTAATTTTCTTTTCAAATTAAGAAAAGCTTCTTTCTACGGTTGCTGTTTTAGATGGTATCGTACAACGAACTGGCAAAGGTTAAAAAATTCAGGCATAACTGCATAAGGTTTCACATTTGTCTTGAAGTGTTTTATTAGTTGTACATAACTTTTATTTCTAAAATCATCCGAAGAATTACACAAATATCAATTTCGTTCTGCGTTCGATTGTCAATAGGTATATCTGAGATTTGGTCTTTCTCGTGTTTCTTAGGAAAATTTTTTGCGTATTGTTAAGAGAATTAGGACTGTTTAATAGTTCTATAAAAACAAGATCTTCAGAGATTTAAATCTGACTCTTAGTTGATTCACAACTGATTGAATGATACTTCATTCTGAATTAGTTAATCATGTGAAACTTCTGATCGAAATTTCCTTTAACATTGTCATATTTTTTAGGAGAAAAGATCTTGTTTTTTCCTCAATCAATTTAGTAGTTTTCCTAACTTCATTAGCACATTAAGTAATATCCAACTTTTTGACTGAAGGACATTAAATAAAACATTCGAAAGAAATATTTCACTTAAATGCTTCAAGTAGAAAATTTAAATTTAAAATCACATTGTCTGAAATCTAATTGCGGAACTGATAGTTATTCCATCCCATTTCTTAACTATCATTATTTCATCAAATAACTCATCAATAAAGATCTATTTTCTTTGGCCAATATGAACTAAGCGAGAACTGTAATTCCATCTAGTTGGTGCGGTTTTTTGGAAACCTTCTTTTAACTATTTTATCAAGTGCACTTGTCCTTTTAGGCGATTTAGCGAAAAAACTTCCTAAACCCCTTAAAACCGTGAAAAATAACTTACATTCCTTAATACTTCCACATGCTTGAGATAAAACTAAATTCAACACGTGCACAACAATGTACAAAAACTGCAGATGGTTACTTTTCCTTTACCTTACTTTGTAAACAATGAAGATGGCCTGACATGGTAGCCTAGCTCCATGCGATGAGGTTTTGAGAATTAATTTACTTTCACTTTAATATTTTTCTATTGCAGCCGGAAAAACATGTTGAGCTAAAGCATTCTCCGAACGGTGAAGACTTAGTCTGTAAAACCAAGGAATATTCTACTATTTCGTTTTCGTTCTACTCTTCTAAAATTCAGTAGATAATTGTGAAATATTTGATACGTCTGATATCAAGTCTCGTCTAAGAGAATTGCAAGGAATTTCACATCAGAAATTTCAAAATGGATTTCCCTAAGAATTCATTTGAATAGTGGATTAATTAAACATTTTGAATTCTGTTCGAAACTCCAGAGAAAATTGTCGCTATTGATAGGTGATTTGCTAATTTTTCATATACCGTCATCACGGGGCAGAAGCTTCTACTAATTTCCTCGATTATTTTATTTCTTTGTTCATTTATGGCCCCTAAAGGGATAATTCTTGACAAGCCTAGGAATTATGACCGCAATCTGATTAACCTGCGAAGAACTTTTCTTATTTATCTAGCAACCTTTTCATTGTGTTGTTGGACATCAAAATCTTTTTTGTTTCAATCCAACATAACATCCACGCGTACATTACCGAATGATTTGAGGAATAAATATGAATTGCCTCTGCTGGGGATTCTTTTGTGCTTTGCATGCTGATGTATAAATTAATTAAATCGGTGTATCCTCCCTCATTCCAAACAGATTTTTCTGATGTAAAAATCAGAAACTACAAAAAGGCTATTTAATTTTGAACTCCCAAAACCATTTCTTTATCTTCATAATGACATTCTTGAAAAATGTGTCTTACAAAAGTTTCTTGGTTTTTAGGTCTGGGTAATGAGGAGTAATCTTCCGATTTTTTAATAATTAAATTTTTTCTTGAAACCTACTTATACTAAATCCTTGTTTTTAAAGATCTTCAATAACACAGTTCTGCGGCATCCAACTCTTTATCATTTACTCCATTCTTCACATTATGCAATTTTCTAATACGCGGTAAGATCGAGATCTAGTCGATATACACTACTATTATTAATCACAACTCTCGTACCAACTCAACTAAAAATAAATAACCTTAAAACCGAGCAAAATATTCGCCGTATAATCGAAGGGATGGAGAAACCAAAATATCACCAAGTCTGTAAGTACACACCAATTACCTGAAAATTCTGTGGCATTTCAAAGGAAGCGAAGACAATAGCAATTACTTATAGCTCTTTAATAATGTCACCATTCTTTCTCGCTTCTCAACATATATACACAAACATAAATGTCATATGTAGTGGGTGTGTCGAGCTCACAACGACAAAACTCTCTCGCGCATCTCTCCTCACTATTTTTTATAAGATAAGATACACTACTTTTTTTATCTCTATAACCCGTCTCCACCTCCATGACACTCATAACTCTCGCCCAGTAGTGTTCCTCCCTCTTATTTAAATATAGCTGAAAGATGAATAGTGTAAAAAACGTATGAGAATCACGGTGACCTCGGGATCGACAAGGTAGATATAGTTAGCAGTCTGTGCGAAAATAAATTCTTAGTTCCATCTCAATCACTGAACGTGGATAACTTTAGTAAACGTTTTAAGTCTATTGGTTTTATCTTTTTTTCATTCCTTAAGCTTGTTCAGCATAAAATTATTATACTAGTCGAGCAATATCATTATAGGATAAATTATGTGGATTCATTATTGATTGTAAAAACTTTATTGGCATTTAACGAATTAATGTTTAAGAAACCTTCTCAACATTTTTCGTATAAGATATATTTTCCAATAATATTGAAATTTTCTTCTTTTTAGCTTATTAATTCTTATATTTTAACTGATTCACGATAAAGGAATTCTGTTGCGTACTTTATTAACGCTAAACGTGTAGAGTACGTAGATTATGTGCGTTCAAGTTTGGGATCTCAATATAAGATCGAATAAAAGTCTGATTGGAATATATATTAGACTCTATGCATTAACGTTCATGCAACTGTAGCCATTATGTCTTGCGTGACGAAAAAAGAATATATACATCGGAATGGATGTGGTATAGATAAATAAAATTCTATAAAAATGTCTTTTCCAATGTAGTTTCTGGTAGAACGTCGATACGTTAGTAAAATTCTACGTAGATTATTCTCTGTACGCATGTAAGCCCTTTTAATATTATATCTCCAGAATAAATATACACTATAGAATACGTCGAAAGAATTTTTAGAATAATGCTAATTTAGTATATAGATTGAGATGGACTGATGGACACCGGAAAACGTGCTTGAGTTTATCGACGAATTCTTGCTTTTTGTAGGTTAATCTGGCTTAACGCGCGCGACTCTTGCCCTCGTTCTTTTAATTAATCGGATGAATGAGGATATAAGAATGTGAAGGAGTAACAGAGGGCTATATGTGAGATGTAACGTGGCGAATAGTGATATTAATAGATAGGAGAAGAAGAAAGATAGTTACCCAAATAAACAGCGAGATTCAAAGACCAGCGAGGCAAAAATATTATTTTTATAAGATCATGACTTACTCGAGATCGACATAGTCGCAAGCGTAAGCATAGCTTGCTCTTATAAGAAGATTGTATGAGTGACGTAGAAAAAAAGACTTTTGTTGGAATGATGGATTTAAACATTGAGGTATATACTCTATAAACACAATATATTAGTTTGGAATCCTGTAACTAATGTATAATTTGATCGATTCATGTTATATTTATATCTATTTATCCTACTTCTTATTTATTTAATTGTTATGTTAATAGCTCCATTCTTTTTCTCCTGAGAAGTTACTCGAAACGCTATATAAAATAATAAAAAATTCTCTAAAGATCTCGTTATTAATATTCTGAGTATATTCATTCTAAAGAGTTAGCTAATCGATCCATCCAAGACTATGAGCATTGCATTCGCGTATGACTCTCGCGCGCTTTATGAAAATATATGTTGAGTTATCGGATCTAAAAAAACAAGTATGAAGCGTATGTATTGTTAAGTTCATTTTATACTTGATTAATTCTTTCTTCTTTTTGTTGTTTTCGATAACCTTATTTCTATTTTCTGTTCAATTTCTTCCGGCACTATAATGAAAAACTAAACTATATGCAAGGAAATGTTTTTTTTACCTTGCGTTTTTAAATGTTCGAACTTCCTTCAGTTAATTAGATAATTCCGCAAAAATGAACACATGACCTATCGATTATATATATATTCATAAACAATAAATTTCATTTTAACAATTAGTGAGCTAAATCTATTCTTTATATTTTTACTTTCCATGCATGGTGCGTTTTATGTAGATCTGCTGGTGTCTCCATATGTAGCGATAACTCTATACTAGGGCAATGAGGAAAGAGTTTTGTTAACTCGAGGTGTTGGAATTTAGATATATTTTTATAAGATTACCTATATTTCCGTCTATTCTCTTGTGTCATGGTTAGAGTATTTCCTGAAAATAGTAGTGTGCCATTTCTGTTACTACACTAGAATTTATACACGAGAAGAAAACGAACTCTCCTGTTTAAATATATAATTATATCTTGAGAGAATGTACAATAACAAGATTCGTCGACTAGAGTCATTCTTGTATTTATATCCATCTGTTTCTTTAAGGTGTCTCAGATTATTATCATAGATATATATATATATAATCAATTTTAATTGGGAAAGTTTTGTACAAATATATTTAAGC
>JABUQX010103177.1:0-7500 GCA_015478945.1 Trachelipus rathkii | reverse complement strand
TTGAATTCAATATAAATTATTAATTTCTAAATGTTAAAGATACATTAATAAATCTATAATAAATTTAATAATATTAATCAAAAAAATTTCTAAGTTCAGAAACATATGATTAGATTTAAACGACTTTTAAGAGAAAGATTTGTTTTTAGTGCGGCCAAGCTATCTGATAAGGCAATAATTCCAGCAAGCCTGAAATAATAATATATTTAATAATTACAGATAAACAAACTAAAGAAATAATTTTAATACATCTATATATAAAAAACCTTAAATAACGATATGCTGTTTAGAACTTCAATAATAATAATAAAATAATAAAATAATATATGAGAAAAATACGGAAATAACATAACTTATACAAAAATTATAAGAGATAGCAAGTACATAATCAAGAAATTATACACTGATTTCAAATCTAAGATCATTTATACCAAATATCAGCAATAACTCCCACCCACCACAAGACAATCTCAGTACACCAAAACATATCCACACATCCCCTAATCTAAAACTATTATTTAAGAAACGGAATCAATAATAATAATAATCACCAACAAATAATAATTAATTATGTACTAAATGAAACATCCAGAATTACAGAATTAGAATATATATAATGTAATATATAACTTTTACAATAATTATTACCTCTATCATAATATTCAAAATTTTTGTTAATATAAAATTATTCTTACAATGAGGCAGTAACTATTAATGTTATTTATAAAAGTATAAATTTGACAAACTTTATATAAATTTAATTAAATACATACATTTATAGTACATCCCTAATATAAATATATATAATAAGTGGAGTATAAATAATATAAATAGATAGATATAAAAAATAATTATTATAATTTATATTATATATATAAATAATGATTAAATAAAATAATAATATTATAAATTAATAATGTAAAATATAATTAATAATATAAGAAATATATCTATCTAATAATTAATATTAATGTTTAATCACACGTTTATACCTCACCCAACGAATTTTTCAACACTCATATAACAATACAGATTTCTATTTACTCGTATCAATGCATAAATTTGAATAAATTTTTATTAATGACGTGTATTAAAATTTATGTATAAAATTATATATATACTTTGATATAATATATTGTAACTAAAACTCATATAAATTGTATAATGCTATGTTCTATATTAATTGAACTTGAAACTAATATTAATTTCAGTAAATAATATATCAATGATATCTAAGTATAAACGTAAATAATCATTACAAATTATACGGACGCGGCAAGCAGAATGAACGAAAGCTGATCTCCGAGTAGAACAACTTGATGTTGCCATTGGCCATGTGTGACACTGCCAAACCTGGTATTTTGGTTTATTGCTCTGTTGCGGCGATTCATTGCCTCTCAAAGTTTTATCGCACTATTTTATTAAGATCACTAAATTGCTATGTTTATTGTAGACGATAAATTCTAATAGTGCATCTAAATATAAAAAACTGTGAATTTTTATATTCTTATGGTTCACACATAAAAAACACTTACTTTACATTTTGATTAATAGCTTATACGAATCAATATTTGACGCTAAATTACCAATTGTTATACTTATGCTGCGAACCATATATATACATTATGTATTTTTGTGGGTGGATCTTTCTCAGATAACGTATCACATGCTGTTTAGCATGCGATTGCATTTCGATATCGGTGCAGAGTTCTTGATGTTTTCTAAGTAGATAATGAATTTCTGTACGTCAATTATTATATAATGCATATAAAATAAATATTAAATAATTATATATAATAATTAATATAATAAATAATATCATCAATTTACTGATAATATTATAAATGCCCAGTTTTTTATATAACGAAAATTTTATTATTTTTATCTATAATTATTTATTTATTTAAAAAAATTTACATATTACAATGCGTAACTACTCACAGGTTTCAAGAACTAGACCTGGTATGCCAGGTCTTTTTGATCAAACGCTATATCAGATAATATATATATAATTATATAACCGGGCTGAAACCAAATAATATACTAAATAATATATTTTAATATATATATATATATAATATTATATATAATATATTAAATATTATATTATATATATATATATATATTATATAATATAATATTATATATATTAATAATTATATATTCGGATAATGTTATCCATTCTTCTCCCTTTCAAATTATTAATTTTATAATCCATATCATAATTAAATGTCTTATATTTTATTCCTAATCATCCTTATTTTATTTTATATAATTTAAATAATATACATTTTAGTACATTGTTTTTATATTAATATATATTTTTTTAGCTTATTATTTAAGTTTTAGGTAAGTGCATAAATAATTACTATATATATATATATATATATATATACTATTTATATAAGTATATATATATATAGTTATATTAGATATACGTTTATATATATAATATAATATTATATATATAAAATATAATATATATTACTATATATATATTACTATATATATATTATTAATATATATTATATATATTCTCCACACAACACACACACACACCACACACACACCACACACACACCCACACACACCACACACACACACAAGATTTACTTACACAGATTTATTACAACACACACCCACACACACCAGGTTCATTAAAATATTTACACACCATCGATTACTTTACAAAGATTTACTTTACTTTCTTACACACACAACACACACACACTTACACTTCTAACATACATTCACTTGAACTTAATTACCCATAGACGCTTTACACTTTACCATATTTACACACCTAGGCTTCTTATACCACCCATAGACTTATACACACATTTTCACGTATGAACAACTTTATACATACACATATGAACTATAAGCACTTAACTCTCATACACACTTACACTTATACATACACCCACACATATAAGCACTTACACACACAGATTTACTTACACACACAGCTTACTTCACTCACACAGATTTACTTACTCACACACAGATTTACTTACTCCACAAGATTTACTTACAACACAGGATTCAATTCTACTTACACTCCACAGATTACTTACTCACATTACTTACATAACAGATTTACTTTACATCACACGATTTACTACCCACACACAGATTTTATACCACTCAAGATTTACTTACCTACACAGATTTACTTAACTCACACAGATTTATTACACACATACATATTTACACTATAACACATTCACTATGTCATCACTATTACAAACATGCACTCACCCCATAGAACTTTAACACTAAGCCCATCACTTACACTCACCATAGATCTTCAACTTTTCACCCAATAGACATCATTGTGAATTTGAATAAAAAATTTGATTATATAAGTGCTAGAGATGTTCCCCCTCATGCTTTTAGCTTTTTTTAAAACCTTTCTAGGCTTTTCTACGCCCTCCATATGACAGGGGCTAAATTGATGTCTTCCCCTGGTCATTATTGGACACCAAGCGCCGCTGCGCCCTCCGCCACAAAGTCAGTTTCGAACACTCGCACCACGGGGCAAGTGCGACCCTCTAGCTAGCTGCGAACGATAAATTGTAACGATGTAACTATTTCAAAGAATTTCTTTTTCAAATTTATTATGAGTCATTCATTTTATTTTCATACTTAAACTTTTTATCTTAAAACATTTTTCGATCCTTTAAAAACCGTTTTTTGCAAAATCTTTATAATTTTTACTAATACTTTTTTAATTATAATTTTTAAATGTATTTAAAATAAAAACGAGTGCATTTATATAAACATTTATTTACTACAATTGTACGATTTTATTAAAAACCTATTATTTATCAGACCTTTAAGCAGTAATCAGGTAAATCAATAGATGTGTTTCTAACACATAGGGGATTAGATGCTTTGTTTACTTTTTTACTGCTCTTAATCATGTTTTTACTGCTTTAACTCATTTTTACTGCTTTACTTAATTTTTACTGCTTAACACTTGTTTTAACATTACATTACCTTATGCATGCGAAATCAGTAATCAATGAGGGGTGTTACCTACACCTAGGGATTAGTATTCCTTTTGTTTACGTTTTATGCTTTAAACTAATTTTTCTTTGCCTTAATCATGTTTCCCTTTAACTTATATGTTTATGCTTTTTAACTCAAACTCATTCCAATTATAAACCGTAGAAGGCTCCATTAAAATGGGCCACGCCTGACAAATCCATTTAAGAGGTGTTAACTACATTATGATAGCATGCCTTTTGTTTTACTAAATTACTAAAAGGCCCCTATAACTAATGTCTTTAGCTTTAATCATGATTTAGTTCACTGTGTTTATGTTTGAAGAGAAACGATTTATCCTGAATCTTCTTTTTTGTTATCTTATATATAATAATCATTAAACTATTTTCTGAAAGCAAATAACTTCACCCAAAAATCTAGATTTTGTGCAAGTTTTCTTTATAACTACCCTAGGAACAATAAGAGTGGAGTCTTAGATAAGTCAATCTTTTGGATGAGTTTTACTTCGTTTTTCATGTTTTACCTGGCCTTTAATCATGTTTTTAACGCTTAACTCTGTTTTATGCTTTAACTCTATGTTTACTACTTACTATATATTATACATTATGTTTTTTTATTTTGTTTTAATACTTTCGATACCTCGTAGGGGAATAGTTGTTTTGTGTTTTGCGCTTTGTGATTGTTCATTATGTATTATATACTTAGTGTTTATTTATTTCTCTAGGAATTTTGTTACTGTGTGGAACCCAAATTTCGGACCACAATACACATACACACACAACACAACAAACATAACAACCACAACACAAAAATAATCCTATTATTTCACTTACTCATTCAAAGTAATATTTAATGTAAGAGTCGATAAGATTTCGGATTTCTTAAAACTCTTATAATAAGTGCAAATACTATCCTTTTTTGAACAAATGCATATCGATTTACTAACTGATTCTTAATGTTTTTTTTTTCATATATAACATTACATCTCTTGAAGATATTTTACTAAATTTCTTAATTTTAATAAACTCTTATTTCGATAAACCTTATACTCACTAATCAGGTTTTTTTAAAATAAATGTTATGATGTTTAGTAAAATTAGTGGAGTCAGGGCCAGCCCTAGCACCCTCTAGCATGCATGCCACTCGCGTTTTCGTCTAGACTTACTGCTTTACTCTCTAGCCATGTAAAGTATTATAGTATCTATACTTCAATTCTGTAATTAAGCATGGAGGGAAAGTCGCCCTCTATTCAAAGATGTTTGTTTATTTTAAATAAATGTGTTACTTTGTATTTAAATTTTTCTGATACTCTTATTTTTAATATATATTTCAGGTTTTTTTTTTTTATATCTATCCTGGTTTTTACATTTTTTAATATTATAAATGATAAGTAGGTTGTACATTTGACAATCATCACGAGAAAGTATAACAACAACCCCACTCCCAGTACGAAAACTGACCTCTCTCCTGTAATGTGTGAAATTATATCGTTACGTTTGGTGTCCTTATTTTATTGAGCGTATCCTTCATATTTTATACAATCCGAGAGAGCTATTTTAAGCCTAATTCAGGTCAAAATAGATTAATGCCTTTTTCGTTAAATGGGCTAAACTAACGTTAAAAGGCCTACATTTCTATTGGTAGCCTGTTGTAAGAAAGGTGTAAACATATGTAACAATATTTTATAACTCTATTCTCTCAGAGGTGTGTCAAATAAGTTAAAATTACCTAATGTGATATAAGCACAAGATATTACATTGTTATATGATTGTTTATGGAGGTATATTACCAAACTGATACAAATGCTTATTAATCTCACTCAGGTTAAGAATCCATTTTATGCATTTAGTAAATATTCTAGAGAATGTTTTTCATTAACTTGTGTATGAGTCGTTAATGTAAAAAAAGTTTTTTACCTCATTAGTTAAGGTAACCACCAAGGGTATATCAGCTTAGACTCCCACCGCTCAAGTCATCACCCTGCACCGCTAGTGCTGTCCCGCCGTAAGTCCCGCCGCGCGTTGACGCCGGCAGATACGCATATTACTATGCGTTCTCTCCGTCACTCATACTTCAATTTGCACCTGCAAGGAGGTCGCAATACTTCGCTGCTTTTTCGCGCCACCGCCGGTCGCAGCAGTGTCAGCAGAGCAAAACTAATTTCCACACTCTTCCGTCTTTAAACTCCCGCGTTCAATTCAATTATTGGACAAAAGTTGTTAATTTAAGTTATCATTAATTCTTCTATATCTACAAGTTATTATGTTTAATTTAATTATTATTATAAGATATACTCAATCTAACTACTATTAATAGTGATACATCTCTTATTTCATCATTACATAAAATTACAACTAACATACTCATTAACAACTCCATCTATACATATCCACATACAAACACCGACTAAAACCAACTCACCAACACTTAGTTATATCAAATTACGTATTATATAAAATATTTATTTAATTAAAAACATTTTTTATTTATAATTTTAAATTATATATATTATAATATTTCATATAATTATTACTATAATTTATAGTTATTAATTATTATTATAACACACTACATAAACATAATAAATATCACGCCACTAGATCACCCAATCACAACACAAAATATTTTAACATAACTAAGTATTTATAATAAACATTTTATACAGTATTATAAATAATGTATTTATCAAATTTTGATTTTATTAATTTCTATACAATTTTATGTTATTATATATATATATATATACTTATTTATTTACTTCATGTACCTATTGCTATATTTTTTATTAGAATCACAACATGCAAAATGACTCACGCATACACCACACTACAACTAAACAACTCACACATAACACACATATCCATAACTTTACAACATATTATAACTAGGTACCACCCACACTTCGATATTTTTTTTTTGATGCCTATCAAACTTTGATGCCTCAGCTTTTTGTATGCCTCAACTTTGATACCTCTAAGTTATTTGGTGACTACTCAACTCTTTATGAAATTATAGCCTCTCTCAGGAAGCTCATTTTTGATGCCTCACTTTGAATGCTCCAGCTTTTGATGCCTCAGACTTTGATGCCTATTCAACTTTATTAACTTAGCTTTGGTACCTCAGCTTTTGAGTTGGTTCTCTTATTGTAAATCTGGACTCATTCTTTCAATGGCGTCATCTTCTTTGATACCATACCTTATTTATATGTGATTCATACTTAATAAACTCAAGTTAATTAAACACTATTTCCATAGTGAACACTATAACCTCACACTCTACTTATACAAATCATTCAACATATATATTTACTCTTTTATTCATCATAATCCACATTAAAATACATATAGAACCTTTAAACATCTCCCGTTAGTTTGGAAGCTAAACAACACAATATTTTATATATTTAATATATATATTTACACTATTTTAATATATATTATTATATATATATATTATATAATAATATATAATATTATAATTGTGGTAGAG
>JABUQX010103176.1:27500-45000 GCA_015478945.1 Trachelipus rathkii | reverse complement strand
CTTTAGTCTTCCAGGGGGCAATTTTTAGAACCCAAATTTTTCGTCAACTTTTGATCCAGGGTACAATTTTGACATTGTAACTTTTTTTGACCTTGTAGCTAACGTGATGGCTTTGATGGTTCCCATCACCGTAAGAAGTATCTAGGCTGTTCTATTAGTATTCTATGCGTATTAGATGAGTGCCAGTGAGTGCCAAGTGAGTGAGTGACAATGAGTGCCAAGTGAGTGCCAATGAGTGCAAGTGAGTCCACATAGTGCCAACTGTGATGCCACATAGTGCCAACTGATAGCCACTTTTTTTGTTCAAGCCTTTTCTAGCCTCCACTGAGCTTAGAATAGCCCTAATAGGGTGTCTACCCCTAGTTTAAGAGGAGAAAAACGATTGTGTATATTACAGCTGCTAGGATGACTTTCCTACTATAGGTACGTATTTTTTCTCATTCATTTCATAGCCAAATATTATATATATATATATATATATTATATTATATATATATAGATATATATATATATATATATATATATTATATATATATATATAATATATAATATATTTATAATAATATATCATATATATCTATATTACTTGCAAGCAACACGTACAACAACATAACACTCTAATGACACTTAATACACAACATTCACTATGACATCTATACCAAATATGACACTTATAATAACACTTACCCTCTACCATAGACACTTACACTAATTCCGAAATACACTTACACTCAACTCACCATAGACAACTTTCACTTACAAACATACAACTATGACACTTATAAGCGCTAACACTATAAGCCATATATTACTTACCACTCACACACAGACAGATACACTTACACTCACACACTCATATATTGAAAAAGACAAAAAACAAAAAAAAAAAAACAAAAACAAACAAAAAACACACCCATCAAAAAAGCAAAAACAAAAACTAACACAAGAAAGAAAAAAAAAAAAAAAAAAAAAAAAGAAAAGAAAAAACGAAAAGAGAAAAGAAATTGTCTCAGATATGCTGCCTCAATTTTGATGCCTCAGCATTGATGCCTCAACTTTGATGGATTGATTCCGCAGCATTGATACATTTTCTAACCTTTTCTAGCCTTTTTCTACCCCACCATCATAGAACAGAGCTAATATTATGCTCTTTTCCCTAGTGCATAAGACGTACCCATCAGGGCCCGCATGGCCTCTCGCGAATGCTGACAACCCGACCCGCAGGTCGGACCCGCCCGCGTCCCCGCCGCCGCGTTCCCGCCCGCCGCGTGCGCCGCAGGCGCAAAATTTTCCGCGTTCCGCCCGCCGCGTGCGCCCGCAGGAGCAGCAATATTCCTGCAGGGAATGAAAAATATAAATAATAACTATAGTCATTCATTTATTCATACTTAAACATTACAAAGAATTTCTTTTCAAATATAACATGAGTCATTCATTTTATTATTTCATAACTTAAGACATTTGTTATGAAAAACATATTTCGCCGAACCTAAAAATAAGTCTTACAATTGTACCACTTTTAATTTTTTTACTTACATACTTTAATTACACTTATATAAACTTTTAAAATTGTATGTAAGAAGAAAAAACCAGAGTGTCTGATATTTTTAAACATATTATTTTACTACAATTGTACAAATTTTATTAAAAACAATAACTCTACAACCTTAAAGCAAGTAAATCAAGTAATCATTAGAGTTTACCTAAACCTAAGAGGCATAGTATGCTTTGTTTTACTGTTTTTTTGTAACTCATATGCTTTTACTGTTTACCTCAACCTAATTAATTAAAATTAACATACCTTAAAAGCAGTAAAATAAGTAAATCAATAGACGTGTTACAGAAGCAACAAGGGTTGATATGCGACTTTAATTTTATGCTTTACTGCTATTAAACTCATGTATATTACTGCTTTAAACTCATTTATGTTTTACTGACTTATAACTCAATAAACGTATTATGAAAATAGATTACCCGTTGAATAGAAAAGATAAATCAATTAGAAGACAGATTACATTCTGCGACAATGAAATTAGTATGCTTTGTTTTACTGTTTTTATTGCTATTATTTAATATGTTTACTGCTTTAACTCACATATTTAGTAACTTACATACCTTAAGCAGTAAATCAGGTAATCAAAACACCCACTCTACCAAGGAAGGATTGTATGCTTTTGTTTTTACTGTTTTCCTGCTTCAAATATGATTTTTTTACTGCTATCTAATTCATCGTTTTACTGCTTTAACTCCATGTTTACTGCTTAAACTCATATGTTTTACTGCTATAACTCTCATCTCTATGCTTTAATTAATAATATTTTATTAACATTAGTTTGTTTATATTTCTTATTTTATTTTAATACATTTTTTTTATTTTTATTCTTTTTTTTCTATTTTATTATTTTAAATAAATAAATAAAATTTTATTTTATAATATTTTTTTGAGTTTATGTAGTGTTATTTACTCATAGCCTATATGTTATTATTATTTAGAACACACATACACCAACGCACACACACACAACACACACACACACTTACATACACTAACACCTTAAAAGCATAACGTCATCAATTTATTAAAACATTTATTTTTTATTTATCTATTTATACTAGTGTTATTTACGTCTTCCTATGATTATTATTATTAGAGCACACATAACACACACACAACACACAACACACACACACACACAACACAACACACACACTTACAACACTAAACGTACATAATTTATTAAAAACTTTTATGTTTTAATTCAACATACGTACATTTTATAATACTCATATCAAATATAACTCCAATCATATTTGGTTATTTGAAACTTCTGAATAAAGAAATGGTTTTCATTGACAAAGAATTTATTATTAACTGTTAATACTTTTTGTTTATAAATTTTATAACTCATGAAGTTTATATAATAACTATTTACTAAAAATTTTATGAAAATTTTATTAAAACATATATTTTACGTACTCTAATAAGCAATAAAATCAGTAAAATCAGTAACGAGCCAGCCACCTAGCACCCCGTCTACACCAACGCTTATGCCCGTTATTGTTCTATTGACTTAACTTGAGCTTATACATCATCTTTAGCACATGTAATAAGTATAAAAAAACCAAAATACTTCTTCTCTGCATTAACATAACATGTATTTAATTAAAATCATTCTAAGTTTTTCTATTTAAAAAGAACAAATATTAACATTACAATTATATATTATTTGCTCGGATGTTAACTAAAAATATTTCAAGTTTTTTTAAATAATTCGAGATTTTCTTATTATTATTATTATTATTATTATCTATGTAACATTATCTATCCATCACGAGAAAACACAACAAACCGCACACACGTTACAGATACGAAACTGACCTCTCTCTGTAAGATGTGTTGAAATAACTACTTATATTAGGCCTAAATTTAGGCTAATCCTTTTTGTATCCCGGACGGCGATTTAGGCCAATCCAGGTCAAATTACTATTTCAAACTACCTTTTTCATGTAAAATATGGTGCAATAACACGTATAGCGCTAAGATTTATGCCTAAATTATAGGATAACAGCCTTTTTGCTATCAGGAGCTGATTTGATAGCTGAATACACAGGTCAAAAGTAATTCCAGTATAGACAAGAATTCATTGTTATTATTATGTATTTTATAAATATTTTAAACTGAAACATGCTGATCGGTAAGATCCTTTAAGCCGTAAGAAGAAATGTTTTCCTTACTTGTGATTGGTCAGGAGTAATCCTTATTCTCCTAAATGACCTATTTATGTGATTGGTGACGAGAAATTTTTTATTCGTCTTTTGAAAATTAACTATTCTTCTTATAACTTGTATTTGAGCAGTGTGTTTTAATTATCTTTAGACCCGAAAACTCAATTTATAAAGAAGTACATTAGTCAAATTCCCGAAAATGATAATGGTTTTGTAAAGTATCTTTTTTGCTATAAAGAGTGTTTTTACTAATGTATATGAAGTTTAATTTGTATAATTAATAACTTACATTGAGAATAATTTTTGATTTTTTCACTAGAATAGAAATAATTAATTCACTAGATACTTATAAGCAGATCACGTGAAGCAAAACGCAAGAGCGCCGCAAGCGCGACCCGGTGCGGAACAGCCGCAAGAAGAACCCGCGGCGTAATATTACTACCCGTCGCGAAAAATATGGACGTTGTATTCAAAGTGGATAGGGCATACTCAGAGTATGATATCTTTTGACACCGTCCATTCAGTTGTGTAAAAATGTAGTTGGTGTACTGTAATACCCAAATTTAAGAAACGTATACATTAAATATGAGGACCATTAGTATATTGACAATCCTGTAAATCTGTGATTAATAAAAAAATCTAGTGATGTACTACTTGATGGTTACGAATGATACAACAGCTGATATAGAAAAGGTTATGAACTACATACTTCGATGTAATTTGAGTATAATAATATGATACCAATAATGTGAAGTCTCCCTAAAGAGAAATTTACGGTTTTAACAAGGAAGGAAAGTTTAATAGGATAAGAGAAAGAACAAAAGAGAGAAAAAAAGTAGAAGGACCAAAGAAGAAGGAAAACGAAAGAAGAAAAGAAAAACCAACAACAAAAAACAAAGAAAAAAAACAAAAAAGAAAGAACATATACAATAAAAGATAACAAAAAAAAAGAGAACGAGAGAAAAAAAAAAAACAAAAAAAAAAAAAAAATATTTTGCTATGTCATTCGCTAGACGTATATTTTCAAACAAAGTAATATAGTAAATAATATCTTAAGAATAAACAACTTTTTCAAACTTACACATAGAGAAGATTAAAACCGTAAGACATACCTTGAAGGTCAGGGATATGGACAACTTCTGATACAGGAGAGAAACTTCTGAAAGGCTATATTGATATAAGCATATAAACTTGTTTTATACGCCTTCAAGAAACAAAGTCCTAAAGCGTTGCCACTAAGAGCTACCAGTTGCCTGCGTCACATCCAGACTATTTGTTTATTTTCCTCTAGAATTATAACTTTAGGATAAATAAACAAAATATTTTTAAAAAACCAAAATGTTCATTTCAAAAACTAAATGCTTTTTTCAAGAAACCTCTGTACAAAAATCTATTTTCTATAAGATAAAATTAAAAATGTAAGTAAGAAATAAACCTCTGCTCCTGATCACCGGATGCGAAAGAGCTCAAAATAATTTAATCATGTAATGAATTACACGCTTATCATAAAGAAATATTTTTCGCGACGGCATAGTAATATTACGCCGGCGGGTACAGGTTCATGCGGCTTGAGTTTGCTTTACGTAGATCTACTAAAATCTAATAGTGAATTAATTATTATATCTATTCTAATGAAAATAATAATTATAATACCAATTTTAAGTATTTATTTATATATATGAATGAACAACTAGTAAAAAACACTCTTTAATACAAAAATCAATAAAAAACCTTTTTTGAATTTGGCCCAACCCCCCCCACCGCTTAACATAAAAATGACTATACATTTTTAAAATGAGTTTGAGGATCCCTTGAAGAGAATAAATTGTTCTCTGCTCAAATTAAAGTTTAAAGAACAAAGTTTTAATTCCAAAAGACAATAAAAATATTCTCGACCATCACATAAGAGGTCATATTAGAGATAAGGCATTTACTCCGCAACCAATCACAAGTAAGGAAAACATTTACAATTCTAACCGCTAAAGGATCTATAAACCGATCCAAGGCCATCGTTATCAGTTTTGAGCAAAGTATATTTATAAAAATAATAATAAATAACAATAGATTCTTGTCCTATACTGGAATCTGAACCATTTTAGAACATAGTATTAGCTTAAAATCAGCCTGGATACAAAAAAGCTTATCTTAAGAATAGAGCTAAAGTAATTATTTGAACGTAAGATATTATTGACACACACATTTTACAGAAAAAAGTCGGTCGTTTGAAATATATTTTGACCTGGAAATTAGGCCTAAATCGCACACGGCGGATACAAAAAGATTTTCCTAAATTAGGACCTAAAGTGTTATTTCACCACATTTTACAGAGAAGAGAGTTCAGGTTTCGAATATCTGATAAAGAGTGCGAGGATTGGTGTTTTCACTGATGGAGTGTCAATATACATTGGTTTAAAGAAAGTATTTCAAGAATTATCAATAATGATGCAACTTTGAAAATATTTATAGTTTTATGGACATTAGGACGAAGTAACATATATTAAAGTGAAATCATTGTTATTTTTTAAAATAAACTTAGGAAATCTTTAATACAATACATGTTATGTTAGCAGAGAAAGACTTTATTTTGTTTATTTTTGTTATACTTTTACATGGCTAAAGATGATGTAAACGTAGTCCAATTAGAACAAAACGTTAAGGCATAGCTTGTGTAGAGGAAGAAGGTGACTAAAGGGAGCTGAGACCTTACTAAACGATTACTGATTATATTGCTTAATGGTACAGATAAATATATGTTTTTAAATCAAAATTTTAATTAAGAATTTTATGAATAACTTATTAAAAAACTGAATAGTTATAAAATTTCTAAAATGAATGTATTAACAGTAATCATTAATCCTTTCTTCAAATGATACTGACAAATTTATTATGAAGTTTTAAGAAACGTGCTAATAATTTTCGTTATATTATTTGAATGAGTATATAAATGTACATGTTTAAGATAAAAAAATAAATGTTTTAATAAATTAGTAACGTATATTTAGATCTTTCAGTGTGGGGAAACAATGTGTGTGTGTATTGTGTGTGGATAGTGTAGTAGAATAGTGTGAAGTGTAGTGAAAAAAAGTGTGATGTGTGGGTGTGGGTTGGTGTGTACTCTATGTGTGCTCTAACTTTATATAACAATAGGCAAATTTATAAATAACCACTAAGTTATAATAATAAAAATAAAATAAAATGTTTTAATAATTGATACTTTATATGAATGTGTGTTAAGTGTAAGTGTGTGTGTGTGTCTGTGTGTTTGTAGTGTGGTGTATGGCGTGTGTTATGTGTGGTCTACGACATAATTACAATAAACAATAGCATTGAAGTAAATAACACCTAAGTATAAATAATAAAAATAATAATAAAATAAATAATATAAAAAGATAAATATAAACATAAAATAAAAGAAAAAATAAAAATAAAGGTATTAAAACAAAATAAAAATAATAAAAGAAACATAATGTTAATAACATATGAAGTTAAAGCAAGTAAACATGAGATTAAGCAGGAAAAACAAGATGCAATCACAGTCTCCAAAGCAGTTATATTAAAAAAACAAGTTGCATATTTTTTAAAGCAAAAGAAAAAAAACAAAAGTTAAAAAATTAAAACCAAAAAGACAATCACTAATCCACCTTGTTGCTATGTAACACCTCTATTGATTTACTGATATTCTTTAAACTTTAAGGTATGTAATGTTTAATTAAATATGTAGTTAACAGCAGTAGAAACATCATTGAGTTAAAGCAGCTAACAACAGTTAAAAAAAGCATACTAATCCCCTTGTTGCGATGTAACAATCATCATTGAATTTGCTGATTTACTGCTTATGAAGTAGGTAATGTTAATAAACTATATGAGATATAAAGCAGTTAAACATGATATGAGAGTTAAAGCAGATAAAACATGAGTTAAACAGCAGTAAAGCAAGTAAAACAACAAGCAACTACCCTGTTACTATGTAGCACCTCATATTGATTTACTGATTTACTACTTAAGGATGTCAATTTTATTAATAGTTGAGTTAAAGGCAAGGTAAAACATGAGATATGAGTTAAAGACAGTAAAACAGATAAACAAAAGAATACTAATCCCTTAGGTGTTAGGTAACACCCTATTGAATTTACATATAAAAAAAATTACTGCTTTTTTTTTTATGTAATGTTAAATGTTTTTAATAAAATTTCGTACAATTGTAGTAAAATAAATGTTTATATAATCAGGACACTCGGTTTTTTCTCTTACATACCAATTTAAAAATTTTATAAATTAAAAGTATTAAGTAAAAAAATATAAAAGAATGTCTGTAATGAGTTACAGTTTTAGCGAAAATGTTTATTTAATAGACAATGTATTAGTATTGAAATAAAAAATGAATGACTCATATATATTGAAAAGAAATTCTGTGGAAATGTTTAAGAGTATGAAAATAAAATTAGAATGACTCATAGTATATATATTTTTTCATTCCGCAGAATATTGACGCCTGGCGAGCGCACGAGGCAGGCGGAACGACAAGAGAATATGCGCCTGCGGAGGCGCACGCGGCAGTCGGAACCGCGGCGGAGGAGCGCCGCGGTCGCCACTCGGGTGCGGGACAAGTTGTCAGCCGTCGCCGCGGAGGGCGCATGCGGCGCCATGATGTACGCTTATGAACTAGGGGAGACATCTAAATTATTAGCTTGTTCTATGAAAGAGAGAGAGAAAGAAATGGTAGAAAAAGTGTTAGAAAATGGATCAGTATGCAGCATCAATCCATCAAAGTTGAGACATTCAATGCTAGGAATACAGATGCTGAGACATACAAGTTAGAGAAAGGCATCAAATTTGAGACATCAAAAATATCAGAGAATTGTGTGTCTGTGCTGTGTAAGTAAATCCGTGTGTGAGTGTAAGTGTTATGGGTAGTAGTTAAAGCGCTATAGTGTCAAGAGTGTGTATGTTATGTAAGTAAGTTCTATGGTGAGTGTGAGTGATAAGTGTATATGGAGTTAGCGTAAGTAGTACTCATAGAGAATGTAAAGTGCTATAAAGTGATCATAGTGGGTATAAAAAAGATTACCATAGTGAAAATAGAAATAGATTTTAAGTTGTACAATAGAATGATATGTGTGTGATGTGTGTGACACAGAAAATAAAACTTTTATATATAATATAATATATATATATATATATATAATATATATTTAGTATATATAAATATATATATATAATAATACTATTAATTTTATATATATAATATAGGTAATAAATATAATGTAATAACTAACTACAATCAAGTAGGAAGCATACTAGCAGCTTGTTAATATACACCATCGATTCCTCATACCTTAACCCTAGGTAGACACCCATATTAGGATATTCTAGGCTAAGGGAGCTAGAAAAAGAATTGAAAAAGTGGAATCAGTTGACACTATGGGGCAACTCAGTTCGGCACCTATTGGCACTTCACTTGCACTCATTGGCACTCACATTGCACTCATTGGCACTCGTTTGGCACTCATCTAAATACTCAAAGAACACTAATAGAACACTCCTAGATCATCCTTACAGTGATTGGAAACCATCAAAGCCATCAAAAAAGCTACAAGGTTAAAAAAGTGTTACAATGCCAAAATTGTACCCTGGGACAAAAGATTGACCGAGAAAAGAATTCTGTGAGCTTGCTGCAAAATATGCCCCTGGAAAAAGACCAAAAGTTGGCCGAAAAAATAGGAGTCCTGAAGGTGGGATATAGGATGGCAAAAATTAGGGTGGGCCAAAATTGACCATGGAAGACCAGATGTGTGTGTAGGTGTGTTTGTACGTGTGTATAAGTGTAAATGTAAGCGTCTATGGGTAAAGTGTAAGTGTCATAGTGAAATGTGTGTATAGTGGTAAGTGTGGTGTGTGTGTGTGGTGTGTGTGTGTGTTGTGTGTGGTGTGAGTGTGTGTTGTGTTGTGTGTGTGTGTTGTGCGTGTGTCAGATGAAAATAAGTTAGGACAGATCCAAACAGGTCAGGGTATCGGAGCGTCAGAAATAATCTTAGCCAAGAGCGAAATATCAAGCCAAAAAATGTAACCGTTGCGGCCAAAATTGACCCAGAAGACAAAGGAGTTTGATCGAAAAAATTAGGGGGACCGTACGTACAACGTTGTTACCGCAACGTTTGGCGCAACCTTCTTCGAAGGGTTGCAAAAATAGGGTTGCCAAAAAATTAGGGTGAGCAAAAATTGACCCATGGAATCTGTCAAGCTTTGGAGAAAAGTTCAAGACAAAAAAGGTAAGACATCAAAAAGTGCTTAGATTGGAAGACCGAAGGGTTGGTCAAAAAAATTACAAAGGCAAAGAAGAAGCGTGACAAATGACCGGATGGCAAGGACCAAAAGAAAATAGGCAGGCAATACGTACGACGATGCTCAGCATCCGTCAGATAGTCACCTTCTTTCGAAAGACGATCAAAAAGGTCAAGGCACAAAAAAGTTCAAAGCCAAAATCGTATAAGGACAAAAAAGTTCAAGCAAAAAAAGCAGATATGTCAAGGAAGGTCATGTCAAGTCAAGAGTCAAGTCAAAAAGGATCGACTCGAAAGACAAGAGTCAAGATAGGGTAAAGAGGATAGGTCGTACAAGTCAGGAATGGTAATCAAGGTCAAATTTAGGTCCAATATGTTAGCCCTACTTACCACTTAATATATATATAAAGCAGCATGAATATGATTATTATTCAATTTTAATTACTATTAATTAATTATATTATTATTATTAATTATTATTATTATTTATTAATTATTCATTATTAATTATTTATTATTTTATTATTAATTCATTATTATTATTATTATTATTATTATTAGTTTTATTATTAATATATTATTATTAGTAGTAGTAGTTAGTAGTATAATAGTAGTAGTAGTAGTAAGGTAGTAATAGTAGTAGTATAGTAGTAGTAGTAGTAGTAAGTAAATTTAAGTGTAGTAGTAGTAGTAATTTAAATACTCGCTAACTGTTGTCTTTATTATTTTAAATAACTTTATTTATTAATTATTTTCTGTAACAGCAAATCATTTTAAGTGTCATTCCAAGTAAAATAGGAAAGAGTTTAACTAAAGTAGGAGAAGGACTGTAAGTTAATAAAATTGGTTAAAAAGAATGCATAATATTTTAATATAGTTAAAAGCATTCTGTAATTCGAGCATTCTGATAGAGATTATAATGTGTAATTATATTAATAACGTAATCTTGACTAGCCTAGGGCTAATATACCGTAGTATGACGGATTATATTACAGATAGAAAATGATGATAGACCACAAGTTAAAATAAAAAATTATACGTTAAAGTAATTAATATTCAACACGTTTCAACTTGTATTTTACTTCCCCTCTATAAAGCTCAAGTACTGCACACAAATGAGAAAAGTTGGGATTAATAAGCTAGTAGGCAATATAGGTTGGGTTATCTGTTTCTTTTTTTTTTTTTTTTTTTTTCTTTTTTTTTTTTTTTTTTTTTTTGTATATTGCCCGCTTCCTTGAAAAGGAGCCCAGCCTGAGGATGGAGTGGCTGTAAAAAAAAAATCTCGCTAATTTTTATGTTTATAAAGCTTCATATTTCAAAAGATTTCAAACAATGGCAGTTTGACAGTGCACAATATTTGATTTTTGAGCTAAGATGTAATGTAGAAATAGATACAAAGTCAGAACGTTTTAATCGTCTTGTCCAAACTGGCACAGTCTTATTAGAAAATATAGAAAAATTTATATAGAAAGCGTTAACATGAAGAAGATAGATTTGATGAGATGATTTACAATGAAGAGCTTACACATTCACAAAACACTTTTTATCTCTACAACATTGTATAATTACAAAGATGAAAAAAATATAAAACATATAAAAATGAATATAAAAGATAATAAAAAAATCATAAAAAAAAATTCTTTTAAACAATAAAATATTCGTCTCTAAAGATAATGAAAAAACCAATCAATTTTTAGCAAAAATGCAGAAAAAAAGAATATATTCAGAATAAAATAGAATTAGTAAAGATAAAATATCAATGAAAATAGAACAAAAAGAAGTAGTACACCTGACCTAATTTATGTTGAAACATGCCATTTGATACTCGACAAAATAACCTTACAACAACAATAAAAACAAAACATCATGCATCCAAGAAAAAAAAGAAAGGCAAGCTCACAAGAAAGCACCATGCCAAATTTTGATCACACAAATAAATACACTATCATATCACAGCACTCATTAATTTATGCTACTCGTGATCTTCATTCAATGAACGGCATACAAAATTAATAATATCTCTCTCTCTCTCCATCTCTCATCTCTCTCTCTCTTTACTCTCTCCTCTCAATCTCTATCTCACTCTCTCTCACTCTCTTTTTTTTCCTTTATACTTTCTTATTTCTCTTTATTCTGTCATCACTCTTCTCACTCTCTCTCTCATCTCTCTATCTCTCTCTCTCTCATCTAAACTAAAGAATCATGCGCAATTAAGTAAGACAAAAACGTTTATATATCACGAAGTAAATCATGAGAAGGAAGACTATTTATGATATTGAGTATGAAAATGTACTAAAGCAAGTATTTCCAAAAGCAATATAACATAAATATTGTTGAGTGATGGAAATGCAAACATTATAATGCTATTTAAAAATTTAAAAATCATTAACTTTGACAGAGAAAAAACAAATTTACTCTTAGAAAGTCTTGTGATTCGAGATGTGCAATGTAATTGTGACACACAAAAAGGTAGTGTAAGGGTGAAGGAAATAGCACCAAAAGGCACAGCCAGAATATTGCAAGCAAATGTTTGTAATGTTGACAAAAGCAACAATATTTGCCATGAAACAATTTGGTTATTTTTCAAGCAGATTGACAGTATACAAAAAATGTCAAACCATAGGCAGTTTTCAAGGTACAAGGTGAGACCGAAATTAGTCTGGAAGACCGAATCGAAGCATATTTTAAGCAACATAGAAAACTCAAGGGTTTACCCCCCAAAAAGGGCGAAGCCCCATCCAGAAGGGGGTTTTTGCGTTACCAATAAATAGAAGTTTTAAATATCGATAGATCAATTTATTATACGTTAGACAAATCGAATTTATCGTGATCGAATGTATTACACCTATATATCGATCTATTTAACAATCGTACATTTCTACGTGCTCTGAGTTGAGTATGATAGAATAACACAAGAAAAATGTAAAAAAACGAAAGAAAGATAATTACAAGTAATTAACATGTCGATTAATCACGTGTAGTATGTGGAAACACTATGAGAGGAACCACCCTTTTCGAGAGAAGGAGCAGAGATATTTGCTTCAAATTGGTATGGGTCAATTGTAGATGATGAATAAACTAGATCACATGCGGGATTTGGGTGACCTAGGTCACCCTAAGGCGGGTTGTGCCCCAGGACTTAGCGGCAATAAGGTCAAATTCTCCGTGAAAACCATGTTAGCTTACAGACGTATCGGAGTAGTGAAATTTGGATGGAGTTAATATGATGAGGACATCTGTTGGGTTGATATGATGAGGTAGGTTCAATACTGCGTCTCCCTGGAAAAGAAACGCTGTTCCACAAAAAATTAAAAAAATGATCGTAAAGAACTGAAACTACGGAGATAAGGCTGAAGAAGTCGAAGTCGGAGAAACAGAAGTCAGAGTCAGAAAGTGGTAATTCGGAGACGAGAGTCAGGAGTTGGTATCGTTACGGAAAGTCAGAGGACCCTGCCGGAAAGAAGTGAAAGGATCCTCCTGAAAACAGAAGAAAGAAGAAAGCAATAAAAAGAAGAAAGAGAGAAAGGAGAAGAAAGGAAGATAAGAAAGAAGAAGGAGAGGAAAAGGAAGAGGAAGAACAAAAAAACAAGAAAAAGGAAGAACAGCAGGAACAAGGAGGTTAGAACAAGAAGAGATAATCAGTTATGAGTTGGCGAGACGATTAGATGGAGCCAGGTGCAGTGAAACGAATGTCGACATAGTAAAATTATGTAATAATACAAGATCATTACTGTTTACATAAACTGCTTCTGTGATTAAGATGTTAAAATATCGATCAATTGCATGCATCTTGCAAGATAGACCTTCTAATTTCTAAAAAAAAAAAAAGCTGGGATTTAAATGGCAAACTAAAAGCAAATCCTAAACAAAAAAATTATTCCCCTAATAAATTTTTTATTTCTTTTTGCACTTTTACCTTTTTTTTTTATTATTTTAAAAACGTTTTTTAAAGGGAAATAAATCCTCAATCCATGATAATAAAATTTTACGATCTCCGTAGATCTTAAAGAAAACTTGGATTTTGAAGTGATAAACTTTTTAATATATTAATCCTGGGCAAAGTGATTTGAAAGAAATTCAAAGTCGAATGGATATTGAAAGTTTAGTGAGACACATGACCTCAAGCAATCACAAATACCTTTTGACAACATATAGGGTAAATTTTAGTTTTCAAGAATTTCAAAATTAACTCGTCCAACAAGAAGCAAATATATGTCATAATAAATATATAGTCATTTACACTTTCCTATTATAAAAAAATAAAAAACAGGTTGTTAATTTTCTTCATTTTTTTTCAAAAATTTTGAAAAAATTTCAAGCTCTTTACTTCAATCAGACATATCACTTATATGAATCGATAAACTTTAATAAAACTTTGTGTACATCTTGAAAGGTCAATATGGAAAGTTTGGAATTTTAGAATATTAACGTCAACTTTTATTTAAGTTAATGTTTGTAAATTTAAACTATATTGAAAGGCTCTATTCCACTTGAGAAAACGACAAAAAAAAACCAGATTGACTATCATATCAGAACAATCAACTAATATGAAGTGCTAATTTCTTGTAAGAAGTAACCTCAAACCAAATACATCATTGAAGGAGTCAACTGTAAATCAGCAGAGCAAAAGTTCATCGAAATACCAATCAACTTTATTTTATTAATGATTTATTTATCAAGATGATTATGGGAAAAAAATAAATTTACAAGAGAAGCAAAAACATAAAACTTGCTATCAAATCAAGACATATACACTAATATGAATACGATTAATTTTATAAAACTTTGTCGTACCATCTTGAAGAGTCAATATGGAAGGTTTCTGGAAAGTTTTAACCATAGTTTGAAATTTAAACAGTTATTTTTTAATGATATTTTAATATTTGATAGGGAAAAAAACTAAATTTTTGAGAAAACGCAAAAACAAAACTTGAAATACTTAAATCAGACATATCACTAATATGAATCGATAACTTTTAAATAAAAGCATTGAATGTACATCCTTGAAGGTTAATATGGAATTCTTGGGAAAGTTTGAATAGTACTATCTCAATTTTCTATTTAATGATTTATTATCTCATTGATATGGGAAAAATAAGAATTTGAGAAAAAATTAGAATAATATAGAAATAATAAAAAAACAAAAAAACTTGAAATTCTTTTTACTTTTAGAAGAACTGTTAAAAAATGTTAAAAATAACAATAATAATAAAATTCTTTAAAAAAATTATACTTTGACTCAGACCTGACTCCGGCTACGTCTCCAGCAAAATTGCATTCAGAGCTCCAACTCCTCAACAAAAAGTATTTACATTGAAAAAAATTCTTTAAAAAAATTATACTTTGACTACCCGCTCCGACATCGCTTCGGCTCTCGCTCCAGCTTCCAGGCTCCAGGCTCCAGCTAAATCAAAATGCTCAGATCAACTTCACTGCAAAAATCATTTTCAACATTCAAAGAAAAATCTTAAATAACATAAAAAAGACATACTATGACTCCGCTCCCGGCATCCTGTACTCGGGCTCCGAGCTACGCACTCGGCCGCGCTCCGAGGATCTAGATTCGCTCTACTATTCAAGGTTAGCTCAGCTCAACTATCCATGCAAAATTTTATTCACATAGAAAAAAATCTTTAGAAAAAAATATAACTTTGACAAATAAGAGGAACAACAAAAAGGCACACAGCTCAATTCAAAAAATTTTTATCTAAGACTTCAGCCTATATTTTTACTTACCCAAAAAATTAAAAAAATATTAATTTATGATAAAAATTGTATACAGGATAACTTGTTGCTCGGATACCAGGCTCCTGGACTCGGCTCCGGACTCGGACTCACGCGCTCATGATTCTGTCGGATTCGAATTTTATAAAATTGTTACACGGACAGACTTCGAGCAGACCTCATATTACCCTTGAAAAAAAAAATTATTGAAATAAACCAACAACAATACTTGCTTTGTTAGGTCTTAATGCACCAACTCACGGCTCCTGCTCCGGCTCCGCTCACAGGCTGCCGCTTTGGCTCCGCGATCAATATTAAAATTTCGTTCAGCTGCGACCTCCAGCACACTTCTTATTGCAAAAAAAATATTTTTGATAAAAATGATACTAATTCAGGACTCCGGCTACAACTCACGGGCTTCGGCCTCGCAAGCTACGACTCCGCTCCGGCTCAGGATCTAACCGAGACAACCTTAACTACAAACTCCATATCAAAATTGATAATGTTCCAGGACATTGGCCAGAATTATTTTCAATTGCTAAACCGAAAAATTGCTAGAAGAAACAATTTTATACATTCTCTAAAAATCTGGCTCCGGCTCAAACTCCGGCTCAAGCTCCGGCTACACCATTTAGAAATTTCAAACAAAAATCACACACACATGATGTACAGAGAGAAGAAGTTTTCTGAAATGTAGAAATAATCCCAGATAAAAAGAGCAGTGATCAATTTTGATTTACTCTAAAGTTAAAAGCAGATAAATGTATAATGAGCTTTAACTATTTTATTATGATTATATAATATTTTACATTTATAATTTGTGATTTTATAAAATATAATTTACTCTTTATATTATAAATTTATTCAGTTTAATTATGTCAATTCTCTCTATATTATTTGTAACAAAAACCGAAAGGCGAACGGGCCCACAACAAAGACCACAACACTCTCTAATTTTTAATAAGTCTCTCCTATTTCGATTTATTACATTTGATGTCTTATTCTCTATATATTTCTATCTTAATTTTTATTTTTTTTTTTCATAAAATACAAAATAATTGTATGAATGTAGTGTACAGATATATATACATTGTGATATATATTAATACTATACTTATTATTTATGCCAATTCCATAAATTAACTTTGTGTTAATTATGTTTTATATATTCATTCTTTATTTATTTTATTTACTTTACCACAATAAGAAAATTCATTAATATTCTAAACATAATATATATATTATATAGAGTATTTATATTACACTCATACTATATGAGTGTGATTTTTCTCTAATATATTTAATTATTACTTTTTTCTGATTTTTTATTAATTGTATTTATCTGTCTATATTACTTTATAAACACTACGTGTTGATCTTTCCGCTAAAAGCTTCGAAATGAAAGATTTTACATGTTGCCAAGTCGCATAAAAATAATAACGAAAAAAATTTACGTTTTTACACTTACCCATAAAAACTCAAGTAAATCACTAAATTACAGATCACCACGCCACCTTCCACCATTTCTATAAATTGTAAATATACTCATTAAAAATATTGATTACAAGCATACATATCCTCGAGATGTAGTCCTTTATGAAAATAAACATAAAATAAAAGTCAGATGTTTTATAAAGTCTCTACCACGAGAATTAAATACCTGAATACAAAAACAGTAAACAAAAAAGTATTCACATTCATATTCGCATTTGCAAATGAAAAGAGAGTAAATTAAAGAAGAATAATTGTATAAAGCAAATGAGAACAAG
>JABUQX010103176.1:10000-22500 GCA_015478945.1 Trachelipus rathkii | reverse complement strand
CTGACAGTAATTACCAAGCCAAACATAAATTAGTCCTATTTTTCAACACTATAAAACATCAAAAAAGGATGCGACTACGGCGTCATCCTCTCTCTATAGTTGTGTAACGCTATAAAAAAAAAAGTGAACTATGAAAAATTATAATGAAGACCATTCAAGGAACATTATTTATTAATATTCCTCATACATCTCGCACCCTCCTTACACCACACACACACATACATACTCATAATTATATTATATATATAATATATATATATATATCATATAATATATCATTATACTATATATATATATATATATACTATATATACTATATTAATTGCACTATCTATCTTTTGGTGGTAAAAAGTTGTGTCTTCTTACCAATTTGAAGGTTTCTCCATATATATATATATATAATATATACGTAACTATATATATATGTATATATACTATAATATATATAATATATATATATATATAATCATATATATATATATATATATATATATATATATACTTATATATAGTATATTACGGTTGGGGCCGGAAAATCATAAAAGGAAGCGTAATAACGCTAACGGGCCCCTGTAACGACATGCCAAAACAAAAAGACTCGGATAAAAAAATTAGTATATATATTTTAACAACTACTGCATACAAAAAAGCACCTATTGCCCTCGAGCTCGCCCCAAGCAAGAACGAACCAACATAATAATCTATAACGCAAATGTAAATAAATTTTAAGGGAACTTCCGTTTTATTGGTGAATGATCGCAATTTCTTTACTCTTTATTATCTATCACGGCCATGACTACCAAGATTATTAAAAAAAAAACACACACCACACACACACACACACACACACACGTCCTCGGTATTTGCTGAAAGTTCTGAAGCCCTTATAAAACTTTTTAACAACATACTCCGTGGCATTTTCTTGACCCACTATGATCCTATACTTCCAAATTACTGTTTAAGCTTATATAATGTCTGAGAAATTTAACATATTTCGTAAATAGTGTTCAAGTTTGAAAACCAAAGTGTAGAAAAAAATGATTTAACTATACATGACTATATCCTCAGAACCGTTTCGAAGAGCTTGAGGTCAGCTCCAGGTGCTCCAACCCAATCAATCATGGGCCTGAAAGACATAATTTATTTTATATTTTGTACTGCTTACTTAACGGTCGAGTGATCTTAATTAACATAATCTAAATTAATTTCTGTTAGGCAAGATTAAAATATTAGCATATATTATAAAATAATAATTAATAATAATAATGAATAATAATCTAATAATAATAATAATAATAATAATAATATAAATAATAATAATAATACGAAACCTAACAGTTGTAACAAAAGTCTAAAAACCAAAAGTGAAGAAACTTCAACATTGCCCGCTGATTAACACACGAAGTCCGCACAGAAAACTATATTAAGTATTTACAGAGAAACAAATTTGGCACTTAACTGTACGAATAGCTGTTAGCCATTGATGTTCAGAATGTTGAAAAGAAAAATAATTCTATTGAGAAAAACGACACTAACTTCTTTGCAATTTGTGTTGTGAGGGTCATTATGTAATCCTTTCAAAATTTATCATGAAATTAAGAAACCACAAAAGTTATTCTCCAAAAACTTAAACTTTTCAAACAAATTACAATCCCACAATCAACCCCTCTTTAAAAATATATAGATATATATACTATGTTAATAATTATTAATAAAAATAATTTCTTTAACATATCTAAATAAAAAAATATTTTAAAACAAAAAATAATAATAAAATTATCTAAAAAAAATCTGTGTTCTTTTAATAATTTTAGATTATCTTGTGCAAACGTCAAATCTCTTTTTAAAAAATAATACTACTATATATATATATATATATATACTAATATATCATATATTATATATATAAGTATATCAGAACATATATATATATATAAATCATATATACTATATTATATATACTTATATTAATTATTACTAATAACTATTATTTATATCATATATATATCGTATATATATACATATATATAGTATTATAGTATAGGCTAGTATAATATAATTATATAGTATATATATAGGGTAAGGTATATATATATATCATATAGTATAGTATAATTATACGTATAAGTAATACTATATCATTATACGTATATGCGGTATATAGGTATATAAAAGAGATAAGATAACTGAGGCGGCGTTCAACAAACCTTTTTTTTTTTTTTTACTTTTTTTTAAATTATAAAACCAAACCCAAACTTATCACTGCGGTCAAACAAATATACGCGTAGTGAGAATAATGAGTAAAGTATATAATGATAGGAGTGAGTGAATATATATAGTGATACTAAAAAAGATAAAATATAGTAGTATAGTATATAGGTATAGTGAGGATGAGGTATATATATATAGTAGCTAATATATAAAATAAAAATGGGAATAGATAAGTAGTATAAAGTATATAGTACTATTAATATTAGCTAAAAAAAAAAGGAATAATATAATATTATATATGTGATATATATATATAGTATAGTGAGTGATATATAAATATAATAATGATATAAAGAGTGTGAGATATATATATAAGAGAAATCAATAAAAAGATAGTATGAAAATGATATATATAGTAGGTATGATTGGTATATATATATATATATATACGTATAATATATGGTATATTATATATAAGGAGTATATATATATATATTTTTTAAAAAATAAAATTTTTCGGGAGATGATGAAGAAAGGTGATGAGTAGTAGTGAGTATAATATATAAAAGTGATGATATAAAGTATAATATAAAAAATAATATAATAGTTTTCTTTAGTATATAACATCCCTTAGTATATTAGTATACTATACTATATTATAGTGAGATAGTATATATATAGGTGAGGTATATATATGAAGCAAACAAATATTTTTGTATATTTGATGTGAATACGTCGTGAGAGAGCGATGCGATTTATTTTTCTTTTATTCTTTTTCTTTTTATTATTTTGTTAAAATTGGTTTATTTTTTTCTATAACTTTTCTCTCTTTAGTGTAGACTGTATGTAGTAAAATACGTTAAATCTTTTTTCATTCTTAAAATTCAAACTTAGATATATATATATAATTTTCTGTTTTTTTCGATGCATCGGATGCGCTGAGTGGTAGAGTATATATTTATCGCTAAAATGAGTTGTTATTTTATATTTGATATAATCATTTTTTATATTTCCTTTCTCTCTATTCATATATAAATAATATATAAACAATAAAAATAATATATACTCATATATATATATATCTCTCTGTTGTATAATGAGTGAGGCTATGGGTGATGAATATTTTGTTAATAGTTTAGATGAAGATACTCGAAATGGAATTCTAGATACTGCTTCTGCAAAGGAATCAGTATTGAAAGAATTATAGTGGATGAGTGGTGAGTAGTATAGGAATATATATAGTAGGTATGGGAGTATAGGTCAGTATATGTATTATATAGTATCAATATAGATATATGAAAATATATAGAGTATACTATAGGTGATGTAGGTACTTATATTATTGAGATATCTATAGGGTGCAGCGGCGTGGTATATATATATGGATACCTTGGGTCGTCGTACTGAGTTATATATGGATATATATATATATAATATATAGTTAACTATACGTATGTGGTATATTATATATATAGGAGTATTATTACTCTATCAAGTATAATATGAGCGGATATATATAGTACCGGGTGTTTGGTTCGTGGCGTGGAATATTTATAATGTAGGGTTATGGGGGCAATCAAGACGATGTGTGAGGAGAGTGAGAGAGTTGTGAGGCCTCTATACAGGTGTGTGTATACGCGTCGGAGAGAACAGGCATGTGAATAATGAACGTATATATATATATGAGTATTATGTAGAGTAGCGCGAATAGTGTGGGAACAGGCGGCGAGCGGTGTGGGGCAGAAAAGGCGAGAACAGCGGAGACAGAGAGGTAGGATAGGAATAGAGTCGTAGGAAGAGTGTGGAAGAAGAGAGCGGTGTGGAAGAAGAGAAGAGGTAGAAGACCGAGAGCAGGAGCCCATGCGCGGCCGCGGGACCCGACGCACGGGCGCCACAGGCCCGCCGCCCCCCGGCGACCGACGGGCGGCGCCCCGCGAGAGCGGTCTATATATAATATTCTGGTACTCATACTAATATAGGTCTACATATAAATAGTGGTGCCGTGTGAGTAGTCGCGTTTGCGAGAGAGAAGACTACGTTGGAGTTTTATTTTTTGTAATTATCTCGCGACCTACACTATTCTTTTATTATCCGAACTATATTTTTCAAATAAAATCCAGAATTTAGATACAAGAATCATAGTGTGACGAGATGTTTGATAGTATTGTAATGTGTTTAAATATTCGTAGTATGTATGTAAATACACCATTTTATTAGAAAGGGTTACCAGCATAACAAAAGTTTTAGATTTTTTGTCATCGTAAACTTTTTGTATTTAGATTTCCGAGTATTTTATATTTATCTCATTTAAAAGATGTGTCAGATTTAATACATTCGAAGACGTCATCCTTGTTATTGTTTGCTTACTTATTTATAAAGAGTGGATATATATATTATATGGTCGACATTGATGACGACATACTCTTTGATGTGAGAAGACATGAATAAGACCCATATAAATGCAGATTAATATAACAATATTTCCGTGGTCTAGCCGCGTCGAAAACGACTTCCTGTGGTAATGTGTACATGATTTGAGGTAAGGCTGCCAAGGATGGCATGCGCGGTAGCAACCTATCATTGCTCTCGTAACATTTTAATTCGAACACGGCTTTTGTTAAATCCCTAAAGCAGAGACCGGGTATTGCCGAGTGCGACTTATTTGTTGTACAAGAACAGTATGTTTAAAAAAATTCTTAGTGGTCTATGGAATGGGCGAGCAGACGGAAGTGGTATGCGTAATTATAAAATCAAGTATTCGGATATATAGTATATGTATATATATATATATAGTATATATCATATCTTATATTCTTATTTATTATCGCTATATATATCTATATCATATATCATTGAGTAGAAACCCTGAGGAACGAAAGTATATATTCTGCTAAGGGCGATGCGATCTGATATAATATCTAATCTATCTCAATCTCGTAGAAACGGCGGTTTGCATAATTCCTGGGATTGTCCGATGTGTGTACATCCAAGCCGGTAAACACTCTGAAATATTGATGACGTCCAGGAACAGTATCTTATTCTATATATATATATCTCTATAATTTTTATATTAATTTTGTTAATTATTATTTTTTTTTTTTGTTTTATTTTTTTATTTATTTTTATAATGTGTGTGTAGTGAGTAGTGAGAGTCGCGTATTCTATCTATAATATATATATCTTTTTATATTCAGGCGGGTGTATGAGGCCGTGCAGGCGTTTATTATTGTTTCCGATTAGGGTGTTTCTTATCTTAGTACCGACGTCTATAATCGGTTTTGAAGATACAACTTAACAACAAGGTACTCGAAAGGTTCAATCCTCTATCTCTCGATAACCCGACCACGGGCCCGATATTATAGTTATTTTCTCTTCGAAGGGAACCGAAAAACGACTTAACTTGCTCGCGCGACACCTTTTTTAGGGATAAACTATCGCTTCAACCCGATTAGTGACGTTCAGAAAGGAGTTGAATCTGGGATGTGATATAATACTTTTACGAGAGAAGAGTTACATAATTGTTGAGATAATAATAAGTATTGGACTCGGTCAACAAAAGGGGTTCCATACGTAAGCATCACCATGAAGTATAATATTTAAGGGAAAAATTGATTACACTTGACAATAAATTAACACACTAATTCCCCAACGATTTATTTTACTTTACGGTTAGGATATATTTATGGCAGCTATATTGAACGCCATTTTCTGTAATTAGCTGCGCTTTTCCGTTTATGGGCTGGTTAGATCACGTATCATATATATGAAGCGTTCATAATCGGTTTGGAAGAAGACTTACTCTTATAGGCTTCATAAACAGTTTTAGGTATTCTACACAATGAACGAAAGTATTTCAGTCAAAAAAGATTATGCTTTCTTCAACCTGAGCTATTCATGAATTACATTATTTTATTGTGACATGCCAGTAACGAGGGAAAATATCGATGGACCGCCAGCCCTATATTATACTCATAAGTGTATACCAAGAAGTAGATGTGAATGACAAAAAACAAGAGAAATGGGCAACATTCTTCTGGCCAGTGAGGGGGGGTTTTTTCGGAGTTAACCCCACAAACCAAAAAACCGGAGCTCTAAATGGTGGCATACAGCTTCGGTCGCGTGCAATCCAAAAACTAACTATTTTACCTTTAAGGAAGGATATAAGGGACAATATCCCCCTTTCAACACACTGATTTTTGGACCCCAGGGAAGCGAACAATTTAAAGGAACCCGCACAATGCCATTTATTTCACTAATGTTTTGCCTTACCAATCTTGTTGGTGAAAAAGTGTTAGTGAAGACTAAATTAATCTTTATGAGTTTGTAACGGCTACATAGCAAAACTAAAACATCGGCCAATTTACAAGCCTAATTCAAAATCAATATCAATAGCTGATTCCTGTGAAAAGGAAGGTTATTATCGATTTACTAGACCAGGCAGATATATTATGAGGCAACAAGAAAAAATAGTGTTACCTCTCTTCAATTAAATTGGTAGAAACTGACTAATTGTGGTCGGATTGCTGCCATTTTAACCTCGGATATAAATAATATAAAATATGTAACTGTGAACAAGTACTTTTTTTTTGAGCTATTCCAATACTAGAATATACCTGTATGTTATTTTTTTTTTTTTTTATATTAATTTACTCTTCTTATTTCGTTAAATTTCAACTCATGGCGAACATGATAGGTTTGTCCGAACTAATGAAGATATGATAAAGCTGTTCGTTATTTGCAGGAATACGTTTTTTTGAAGTACTTTAAGCTTAATCGATATTTCATTGTACGTCGGTTTTTTACTTTCAAGAATTCCTCACTTTGCGATTTTTCTCTCAAACTACATTAAAAATTTTCTATAAATTAGTTCATTCACTAATACTAAAAATTTATAGATATAGGTGGCATTATTAACTTTTATTGAACTATCTTCCAAATAGAATAAAATATTTAAATACCGTAATTATATAAAATATATATACGATACCTAAACTAACGTGCTCGCGCGACACCTTTAGGTAATAATATATAAACTATTCTCGCTTATTACATAATATACCGAAATTATTAATATATGAGAGAAGAGAAAAACCAAATCATTATGATATATATATATATTAAAAGTGAGTGAGTATATACTCGAATAGGTAGTTGCTAAGTTTAGCGATATATAATAATTATAAATATAATATAAATCTCATAAAATAAAAGAAATAATAATAGTTTATTTTTAAGATGATGTCAATAATTTAAAGATAGGATCGAACTCGAGATTCTCCGACAACGCCCAAAATTCTCCTTTGTATCCCGAATGTGTGTTCTTCTCAGCGACCAATTTCCAAACTGAATCCTCTACTCCTTCATAAATCGACCAACTAATATCTAGACTATAATTTATAGTATATATATTTCTCCGATATTATTTTTAGTATATATATATTCAAACTTTATATTTTTTAATATTTACGATAACTAGTAGTACCTATAAATATAATTCGTAATTTTATTATAGAAGTAACATTTAAAGTCATTATTAAATACAAAATTTTTTTAATACTCTGAAATATTACCAAGCGTTCAGCCGTCATTTTGCGATTCACCTGTAAATAGGCGACTAACTCTATATTAATAATAAGTGCACTTTATTACGAAGGTAGTAAACCGAAAATACGTAATATATATACCTAACGTATGCTATCTGCGCGACACCCTTTAAGGAAACTATCGCTTCAACCCGATATAGTGACGTCCGGAAGGGAACTGATATAAGTTCGAATGAGTTCTTAATGATTGCGTATAAAAATTTTCTTTTATTTAAATATAATATAATATATAATAAATATATATATATCTATAGTATTATAATATTTGTTATATATATATATATATAAAAAAATTAAATATAATAATAAATATATTACGAATATCTACAGTAACATTAAGAGAATTTGAATAATATATTAATTTAATGCAGTTTTAAAATAGTAGATTATTCGCGACTATTGGCACTTAGACCTCGACTTATAATAGTTCCCGATGTAGGCGGTCACATATTGACGTCATAATCAGTTGGAAGATACTTAAACTTAACAAAATTGGTATTTCGAAAGCGTTTCAGCCGCTTTTGCGATTTCCCTTAAGCGACACTATATATAGTGACTGTCCCATTCGTTTTTCAAAACATCACACGGATATATTATCTACGAGTGAAAAATAATTATTATGTATCGTATATCCTTAACTTGATTTTAGTTCATTCGCGCGATACTTGATACATCCTATTTATTATTATTTATGAGTTGAATTTGATTAGATCATTATTTCTCTTGCTTATTTACATAAACTCATTGATATATTATTAATTTATTGATAGACGTATTATCTAATGTATGATAGAGTGAATTGACTGATACTGAATATATGCGCAACTATTGGTCAAATCGATCCAGTAGAGAGTGCTGTACGAGATCGTCTCAATGATAGCATTCAAAAGAATGATGACATTGAGACAATCACTCACAAAATTTTTTTTTTGAATAACATTCCCAATGATCAAACTGACTCATTAGAGAATGCTATTCATTCCCATGGTATTAATAGCAATGCATTTATAATAATGTAGGTAATAATGGGATAAGCCACAAAGCTCAAAAAGGAGTTTTCTAATGATTTGATAGTATTGTAAACACACAAGGTTTAATTCAGAATGTACTCTAAACACTCTCCCATCACCACCTACTCTAACACATAAGTGAACACCACATACGTTTATATCATTTCGCACTCTGTCAACACAACCGACAGTATGAGTTTTCTCACTCATCCAACTCCCACACCTCCGCTTACCTCAAACCTGAGAAATCGCTCTAGCCCTACGCATGTATTAACATCACCCACTGTCTCCACAGACAATAACTGATTTTTCTCGATCATCCAACCCATACACCTCCGTTTACCTCAAACCTGAGAAATCACCTCAATTTTATGCATGAATTAACAGCAACTGCTGTCCCCGCAAACGATAGTATGATTTATTCCAATCAACCTCCCACACCAACCCATCCTACCCAAAAATTGGGAACCCCCCTCTACCTCTAAGCATGGGATAACATCCACAACATTCCCCTCTTTCACAATTTCTTCTCAAAACTCTCAATCACTCTATGTTTCACCGCACGAACTAACACTATCATCCGCCTTTACAAATGACAGTGAAATCCTGTTAAATAACTCGCATGAACCCCATCAGCTGATTGGCCTTGCATACTTCCAAGAAGCAAGTATAGAGTATGAGAACAATAACAAACAATGTTTACTGGACTCTGGATCAAACTCGAGCCTTTGCCGACAGTCGCTTATTACAGAAATGGAAAACAAATTTCACACTAAAATTCCACTAACACATTCTCCAATCACTTTAAAGTCAATTACTGCCTCCAAGTTTCACCAATTAGGCACCGTAATCCTAAATATGAATTTACAAGGTGAAATAATACCCATAAACTTTATAGTCATCACTGACGATCTTTGTGGATTCACATCTCAAATCCTCTTGGGAACAAATTTTCTTAGCAATCCAAAAATTAATTTTTAGGTTGCTCAGGACAGCTGATTTTGTGGATATATCATGATTCGAGAACCAATGGATATGATGGATTTGCTGTAGGTTTTCTATAAATATCAAAGCTTGGAGGTTGATCTATATCCCAGGTTATTAGTACGTCTAAAAAGTTTATTTTATTATTTGTTGCTTTTTCCATTGTGAATTTAATATCATTATGAAGATTATTAATAAAATTTAAAACTGTGTCGGTGTTTGTATTCCTCGGGATTAATGCAAAAATGTCATCGACATAACGTATCCAGATTATTGTAGGAAATTGTGGGAAAATATGATATTTTTCTAATAGCTCCATAAAAATGTTGCTGATAATTGGAGATAGTGATGAACCCATTGCTAGTCCAGAAATCTGCTTGAAAAATTTGCCTTGGAAAGTGAAAAACAAAGCTTTTATGTGGCTTTGAGAAACCTACAGAATAATAGAGATATCATAATTACTAGATCAGATAAGGGCAGTAGCATAGTTTTAATGAACACGGAACAGTATTCAGAAAAGGCATACAATCTCTTAAATGATAATACTACTTATAGCAACATAACCAATAATCCTCTTAAAAACTCACAACAGCAATTTAATAATTCAATCAATAAGATAATACCTGCACAAAAAGAACTAATCCAGAAATTTAAAGCATATTTACCTACTCTTTCAAAATTTTATGCAATTCCAAAATTGCACAAAGAAAACATTCCTCTCAGACCAATAATTTCCAACATAAACTGTGTTACCCAGAATCTTTCAAAATGGCTGGCTTCAAAACTAAAGATATTTCTTGGAAACATTTCTACCTCCCACTTAAAGAACTCCGAACATTTCATCGATAAAATCAAAAATGAAAACTTTTCCAACTTTGAAGTGGTGAGTTTCGACGTTGTGTCGTTATTCACTAAGGTACCTGTAGATTATACCCTAGAACTGCTGGAACGACATATAAATGAACAAAATATCCAACTACAACCTAGCTTTGATACCATTAAAAAACTAATAAACCTTACTCTACAACATGCTTACTTCACTTTTCAAGACAAATATTTTAAGCAGTTTTCTGGACTAGCAATGGGTTCATCACTATCTCCAATTATCAGCAACATTTTTATGGAGCTATTAGGAAAATTAGAAAAATCATGATATATTCACAAAAGCAGCTGTCCTGAGCAACCTGTTTCTTAGAGCCTACAAAATTTGCAGCCCAAATAACCTGGATAAAGAAATTAAAACTATTAAAAATAACTTCCATAGATTAAAATATCCTGATGGTATCATAAACAAATCTTTACGAAATGCTAAAACTAAATTTCTAAAATTAAACCCTACCAAAAACCATTTCAAGAATATATTACCAATTCACAATATACCAATATACAATATACCCGGCAGGGGTGGCCAACCTTTTTCATACCATGCGCCAAATTTTTTCACAGACGAGTTCAGATGCGCCATATATATATATATATATATATATATATATATATATATATATATATATATATATATATATATATATATATATATATATATATATATATATATATATATATATATATATATATATATATATATATATATAATATATATATATATATATATATATATATATAAAGAAATCACAGAATATGTGATTTCTCTATTAATTATATTTTTAGAATTCTTTGATTTAAAAAATACGGCACTAATTTCTAATATGCTTGCTTATGAAAAAAATAAAAATCAAATAATTTAAGAAATATGAGAGAACACTACCTCACTATCACTGATAAACACAAAATTTCAACTGATGATCATTGACGATGTTTTATTACAAGGTAATTTAAAATCATGTTTCAAATATGAGTTTTGGCGGGAAAATATATTGAATATGAGAGTCGACGCTACAAAAAAAATAAAAAAAAAATGCATAAACATTACGATATTTGTTACATACTTCTTTATATCTTGCCAGATTTAACAAATTTCTGGAAATAAAATGAATTTTTAGTTTTCATTAAATAAATTCGTAAGAAATAGGCTGACGTAGCCCAGTTAAAATATAAAATCTCCCAAAAAGTAGCCCGTAGCAATGCGCCACTTATAATCATCAAATGCGCCACGTTAGGCGCATGCGCCAAGGGTTGGCCACCCCTGATATACCGAATACAATACAGGCTGTTAAATCTAATAATATAATACTTAAATATGCACTTAAACCTAATATAAATCAAGTTAAAAATTCCGGAATATACAAAATAAATTGCAAAAACTGAAAAAAGCTACATAGGGGAAACCAATAACTTTAAAACCAGGTTCTATCAACATAAATATGATTTGGACTACGACGAACAAACATCATCTTTAGTACGACATAGGCAAAATTTTAACCACGGCATTGATATAAATTCACTAGTCATTGTCAAAAACATACAAAACACAGCCAGAAGGAAATTAATAGAGTCGTTCATCATAAAAAATAGCCCGAATTTCAATCTACAAAAGGGAGAAACTACAATCGATCCAACTACCAACAAATACTTGAAAGAATCAAAAGCCCTCGTGAACTTGATCAATAGAACTTCAAAAGTGAACGTAATCGATGTAAATTTTGAAAAACTACAAAGTTGAAAGAAATAAAGATTGACTGGAGTAGCTAAATTCAGATAAACACCTATTCTCTGCCCTTCAGTCCTTGAAAAT
>JABUQX010103176.1:2500-5000 GCA_015478945.1 Trachelipus rathkii | reverse complement strand
ACTCTCTTCAGATTCGCCACACAAAACCAAATCATTCGCATATAATAGGTAGGGCACCCTCCACTCATCTCCATTCTCCATCATTCTAACACCATTTCTTGCCACCCCCACCTCTAATTCTTTCATAACCCCATCCATATACAAATTGAATAACCAAGGAAACATAACACAACCCTGCCTCACTCCGCTATTAATATTAAACCAATCACTTTTGACACCATTTATTCTTACACACGCCTCACTATCGTCATACATTCTTTTGATTCCATTCAGAAGCCTACCACCAACACTATATATCACTAACACCTGCTATAGAGCTTCCCTATTAACCCTATCAATACCCCTGTTGCAAATCCATAAAACTTAAATACAATTTATTCTTCTTCTCCCTCATTTTCTCTATCATTTGCTTCAATGTAAAGATTTGATCCACACATCCTCTACTACTCCTAAACGCACCTTGTTCTTCACCAATCAGTCCTTCAGTCACTCGGCGCACTCTTTCGACCAAAACACCAGCATATATCTTCCCTACAACACTCAATAAACTAATTCCCCTATAATTTCTACAGTTCCTTTATCTCCTCATACCCTTTAAGGGCTATTACTGTTTCCCCTTCAATCCCTCGGAACTATACCCTCCATAAACGCTTTATTACACAACTTCAAGATCCAATCAATCAAAAACTTGCCTCCATTCTTGATCATTTCACCAGTAATTTCATCTATACCTGCAGATTTACCATTCTTCAACTATCTCACTCTACCCATTTCCTCTTCTTTGATAATAACCTCATCCCCAAAATACCTATTCCTTCTTGCACCACCAAACCCACACACAGTCACTATCACCTCTTCATTACTGCCAATATTATACAGATTTTCGAAGTGTTCTTTCCACACTCCCCTCACATCCATTTCATCAGTTACAAAACACCATCCCTATTCATTATTCTGAGCAGGTTCCCCTTATTCTAATTTTTAACCTTTCGCGCTTCCTTCCAGAAGAGCTTCCTATTCCCTTGTATGTCCCCATTCATCCTCCTTTCAAACTGTTCATTTACCTCTTCTTTTCTCTTACGTATGCATCTTTTAGCATTTCTTTTTCCTCCTTATATAATTCCAAGCATCTTTCTTTTGAAACTTCATCATTTGCTTTTAGTACATTCAACTACGCTTCTTTTTTACTTTTAACCGCTTGCATCACCTCTTCATTCCACCACTCACTGTTGCATTCTTACTTCCTACTTTAGCACACCCACATACTTCTTTTGCACTGCTAACAATTGCTTCCAGATTTATTTAGTTTCAGCTTGTTCACATTCAACTAATTTACTTGCGAGCGTTCTTACATACTTATCCTTATTACCTTGTTCACTAAACTTCTCACTCTTAATTTTACCCACTTCCTTCCGTATCACCTTCCTTTCCATCCAAGTCCCCACTAACTTAATTTTACATAGAACAGCATAATGATCCGATAATCCCATTTCTAAACACCTCACTGATTTAACATCCAACATATACTTCAACATCTCCTTCACCAACACAAAATCAATCATACTTTTCACTTCGATACCATCTCTACCTACACCAACTCTAGTATACTTATGGATACTCTTGTGTTTAAAGAAAGTATTACTTACACACATACCTCTCCTCACAGAAATCAATCACCTTCCTACCATTCTTATTTTCTCCCGACACCCCAAAACCACCTGTTATACCATCCTTTTTTTGATCACACACACACACACACACACACACACACACACACATATATATATATATATATATATATATATATATATATATATATATATATATATATATATATATATATATATATATATATATATATAAGTGCTAAAATAATTAGAACGATCCTAAACATTTTAAATTTATTTAAACCGACTAGTTTCGGGTTATTACAAAACACCCATTTTCAAGGCTGAATGCATAATGATATAAACAAAATAAAACAGAGTTAAATGATGATAATACATATATATATATATATATATATATATATATATATATATATATATATATATATATATAATATATATATATATATATATATATATATATATATATATATATATATATATATATATATATATATATTTATATATATATATAAAATAAAAATATATATATAAATTTATATAATATATATATATATATATATATATATATATATATATATATATATATATATATATATATATATATATATATATATATAATATATATATATATATATATATATATATATATATATATATATATATATATATATATATATATATATATATATATGTATATATATATATATATATATATATATATACTGTATAATAAAATCCGTATTAATAGTCAATATTTTGGCCTAGAAGGGGTATTGGTAATACTGTATAATTTAAAACATCTTTAATATACATTAAAAGAGGTAATTTTAAAAAAAAACAAAAAAAAAACATTTTGTTTAAAAAAAACC
>JABUQX010103175.1:52500-55000 GCA_015478945.1 Trachelipus rathkii | reverse complement strand
ATATATATTATATATATATATATAAATATATTATATATATATATATATTTATATATATATATAGATATATATATTATAATATATAGAGTATATATATATATATATATAATATCTAAAGCATAGCCATATTTAACTAATTTATATATACCCTATATATAAGTATATTTATTATTTATATTATCTATAATATATATATATATAGTATATATATATATATATATATTTATATATATATATATATATATATATATATATATATATATATATATATATATATATATAGAGAGAGAGAGAGAGAGAGAGAGAGAGGTGTTTGTGTTTGTGTGTATGCTTATGTTATATCGACTGAAGCATTCCTATGCACTTCAGTGCTCAAATAGTTCCCCTTGTTTCGCTTCACTGACATGGATGGGATCTCCAGACATCTTTTAACCTTTATAAAATACGTACATACAGGCATGGTTTGTAGTGACTCGCCTATTTTCCTTCACATATTGCACTGCATATGCTACACATTGCAAGTATACAACACTTTTTCTTATGCCTCTTTGAATAGTACGGAAGCAAACCATGCAACCTCGGAAATGCAGACTGTTACCACCCACATCATAGGATTGGAGTTGGCAGCTATTGATGGTGTAGATGGTTATGAAAAGATAATACTGACTTGTTCTAAAACACAGCCATCTTTCTTTTTTAAACTCTACAATATCTACCTCTTTATTCTAAATTTGACCTTTTTGAATATCACTCAATTTCAGTCATATTTCACCTCTTCTTAGATAGAACTCAAGTGTTTGAAAGCTCTTGCTATTTGTATCCTCAGTTTCATCCACAGCTTCCTCATATTTGCACAACAACGTTGTCTATTCTAGTGATAGAATTTTCCGAATTTTCTAACTTACGGCTCGATTTCCTTGCGAATCTACGATTAATACATTTGTGTTGTTTATTAATCTCCTAAAACTTCTGATTGCTCAACATTCATGGACTCTCTAACTGAAAATTGAATCCTATTCTCCCACCTTCTACTTTCATTCAGTGATTTTAATGTTCATCGTTGCTATCAATCTGAAGATACATGTTAGGAACACATCTATCAGTATTCATTCCATAACACTCTCAGCAAGAAGATATTACAGATCCCAATTTGTTTCCCAAATAGGTTGGGAGGTGATTCTAGTACACTATTTTTTCATAACTTCGAACCCCTTTTAGTTACACTATTAAATTTATTGTTCATTTGGTCCATCCGCTACCTTCGCATCTCCATATCTAATTTATTCTCATTTTGATGTTGCAAACTTGTCTAACTCGATGTTGTATTCCTTAATATGGTTACTTTTTTTACAGGAGCGTTACTTTGCACTACGCCGAATGCATAAGGAAGGTTGTACTCTCTGGCATGGAAAAGCACATTTCATTTTCTTCCCCCTTAAATAGACCTCAGAAACATTTTTTAATTCTCGTTCTTTTCTTGTTATTTATCCCAATGGCGCTTTCGTCAGGACCTAAGGTCGTCTTCGGGCTCCAGAAATGAATGCTACTAATATTTCTTAAGGGAATCTTGAAAAAACAATTGAGATACCAAATATTCCTTTCATTGTTCAGTGTGCATTTATTTTTTTGGTTTCACTTTTGACAAATCTTTCTGGCCCTTTGCTAAATTATTAACTAACTTTGCCTCTTCTTCTTTCTTCTGACAATCTCACAGTTGCTCGGCCTTTTTCTGAAACCAAACTGCTAGTTCAAATATTTGCCCTAATTCCTCTGTACGTGGTTTCGGCTCTATTCCTTCTTCTAAACATACCACCAATTTATTTATGCCCAAAGCTTGTAATTTCTTTTAAGGATGTGGTTTCTTTTCCCTCTGAATATAATTCTAAGAGGTGGATGGTTCTTGTAGTTCCCTCCAGCCATTCTTAAAACGTTTTCTTCTAAACTTTTCCCTTACCTTGGCACACCGTATAGCCTCTGCCTTTCAAATTCTACCCTATATTCCTATTGGAAGACTTTGTTCACTCAACATGGGAGATAAAAAAGAGAATACCCTCTCAACCACCTTATTCATAGTAATGCTATTTTAAAAACTTTTATATCTCTAGTTTCCGAAACTATCTTTCATTGAATGATTAAGAAACAATTAAATCTTCTTATCATGTGTCAGATCCCTATTCGATTTTCCTTTTCTCTGATCCTTTCTTTTGATCCCTCTGCTCTTTTACATTTCTGGGAATCTTTTCAATTTTATTGACATATCAAAAGCTTCCAATAGAGTCTTTAATTTCTTAATTTCCCTCTTTTAACATTTATCTTTTACTTTTTTCCCGTCAATCTAACTGACCTGAGTCAAGGACCACATTTTGTTCCTTAAATTTATCAATAGCAGTGCTTTTCAATCTTCACTTTTTCGTGTTATTCAATCTACTTTTCATTAAGGACCTCTCTCTCTCTCTCTCTCTCTCTCTCTCTCTCTCTCTCCTCTCTCTCTCTCTTCTCT
>JABUQX010103175.1:45000-47500 GCA_015478945.1 Trachelipus rathkii | reverse complement strand
GAAGATCTGCTTTTAGTTAGTAAAGAAATGAGAATTCAGCTTGTGAGAAACAATGTAAAATGAAAGATAGCTGCAATAAACCAATGGCAATTCCTTTCCTTGATGATCTTTCACACCAGTTAGAGAGCAAGTTCGTTAGTACAAGATCCATACATAAAAATCTTAGTAAAGTCATTCCATCGATATCTATTACAAATTTTAACAACTTTGTAAATAAATTTGATATATACAGCCATCATTATTGCGTTTTTAAGTATTTTAGCATTTATCTCACAACAAAGTGCACTCTATGCAGAAAAATATTTATCTATTCTGAAATAGCTCAAAACATGCTTTCTCAAATCTACATGAGATGAGAGACTAAATGAAATCTGTTTAATGATTGTTCATCATAGATGCACAATATGACAATATAAAAGGAGAATAATTTTTAATCATTTTACTTTGTTAAGAGAGGGAGAAAAATATTTTTTAAAATATATAATAATCATATTTCTTTTTTTTTTAATTTAAAATTTCTATTAAATTATTTTATTCCCTTATATATATATATATATATATATATATATATATATATATATATATATATATATATATATATATATATATATATATATATATATATATATATATATATATATTATATATATATATATATATAATATCATCAATATAAGTTATTATATATATACATATACATATGTTATTATATATATATATATATATATATTATTAGTTATATATATAAATATATATATATATATATTTATATATATATACACTTATTTATGTATAGATAAATATATATATATATATATATATATATATATATATATATATATATATATATATACATATATATATATATATATATATATATATATATATATATTCCTATTATATTTGGTAAAATAGGCAAAGGAAGTATTTTCTAGAATTTACTCAGTGGAGTACAGGCTAGATTTCGACCACAGCTGCCAAGTGAGGTAAGAGTTATTTAGATATATATATGACATATATATATATATATATTTATTATATATATACCATAGTGCATATATATATATATATATATATATATATATGTGTGTGTGTGTGTGTGTGTGTGTGTGTGTGTGTGTAACGCGTATTTTTTATCCCTTTAAAATAGAACAATCTTGTTTCAAAATGAATGATTCATAAAAGTTTCTGATGATTTACATCTCAAGTCTCCTTTACCATACCATATACCAATAAATAATCTTATATACCCTTACAATTAACATTTATAATACCATCTACAAAATACAATAAATATTTGATACACAACACAAAGAAAGATTTTTTTTTTTTTTACATTTGATATTTAACCCAATTTAAATATCAAAAACAAAGTGTTGTAATTATAATTAATATTCTGAATGCTGCTTAATTACTATTTCTCGTATCAGATAAAGGATTGTAAATTACATATTTTGTTTTTAGAAAAAATCAAACCAAGTGTTCTTTGCACATACACACACACACACACACAATACAGGATAACGTTGGGTTGTTGTTGTTGTTATAAGCATATATATATATATATATATATATATATGTTATGTTAAGATATATATATATATATATATATATATGTTATATAGTATATATATATATATATATATAAATTATATATATATAGAGATATATGGTAGTTATATATATATATATATATATATATATAGTATATATATATATATTATTAAGTATATATATATATATATATATGTATCTTTATATATACACATATACATATATATATATATATATATATATATATATATATATATATATATATTAAAAATGCGAAACCAAAGTGGATTAAATAAATATATATTTAAGATATTGATTACTACAATAATTTAGAGCAAACTGTAGCATAATCACTGTTTATTATAATAAATTCATAATATTTTATAATAACGATTTAGTTTTTGATAATTCTCAAATCGTTGTTGATGCGGGTATTGTATATGCATTAGTTTATATATATATATGAGTTATATATATGGCGGCATATATATATATAGTTATATATATATATATATATATATATATATATATATATATATATATATATATATATATATATATATATATATATATATATATATATATATATATATATATATATATACATATATGCTGAGTTGCTGATGACAATTTAAGGGTCTATTTTTGTATTCCATTTTAGGTATACATATGACGTGAAAATAAGTAGAAGATAATGTTAGAGACATAAAAGCGTTTAATTGGCCAGGTGTCTTATTCGTGTCGAGAGATTTTTTATATATTAATAAGTTTTGGTTTTCGACTTCTGTGAGCATGTAGATTTCAGGGGTTAGTCAGTCAGTTGTGCAATCTTTGCACTTATGCAATGCATCTTTTGATACGAGATGAAATTACCTCTTATAATGAGGTTAGGGAGTGTAGAAAAAGAAGATAAGTCGGGCTAGCTGTCTGGAATGTATTAGAATTT
>JABUQX010103175.1:15000-32500 GCA_015478945.1 Trachelipus rathkii | reverse complement strand
TATATTATATATATATATATATATATACGCTATATATATATATATATATATATATATATATATATATATATATATATATATATATATATATATATATATATATATATATATATATATATATATATAGTAATATATTCTTGACCTCTTATTACTATCTATGGCTAGAAGGGCATTGAAGTAAGTCTTCTAGCAATACTTTATTTTCGCCCAATGTGGGACTTTTAATAGACAAACTCAAATCACAAAACAAGATCCATATAAAAAACACCTAAGGGATAATAACTTTTGATAAGAAAAGTACACAATAAAATATAATTGCTGGAATTAATGAAGGTATTAATAATTACTAATTAAATACATATTTGCGTAAATGGCATGTGGTTGCATGGTTAGCATTCATGAACATAAAATAATACTTAAAAACATATTTTACATGATGGCTTATTCCATCTAATTATATAATGGAATCATGTTTCATATTTTCATATTTCATTTAATAATTACATAATGGTTAATTAGAAGGATACATATTAATGATACACTGAAAAGAATATTCACATTTTACACGTACCTCTTATAGGCCATTTACAAATGCCATAATTATAAATGTTTTAGCTTCGCTTCAATTGTGGAGTTGACTCCTTTACTTAAGATATAAAATGTTTATAACTCTGTAAATTATAATTATAAGCATACCGGAAGAATATAATTATCAACAATTACATTCTTTATATGTAATATATTTATATAAAAATATATATATATATATATATATATATATATATATTTTTATTATATATATATATATATATATATATATATATATATATATATATATATATATATATATATATATATATATATATATATATATATATATATATATATATATATATATATGGGATGAGAAAACCGGGTGATTATGATTCACCATATTTTATTAATTTCCAGCCAGGTAAACCGGATCAAACACAACAGGAATATTTGATATATATATATATATATATATATATATATATATATATATATATATATATATATATATATATATATATATATATATATATATATATATATATATTGACAAAATAGAAAGGTTAAAAGAACCATATTCTCACACAAGCGTTTCACTATCATTCTCTACAGTTTACCAGCAAGAAAGCAACTGAGACGCCCTTGTAAGCTTGCAATTGAGTCAACCTCCAACGCAGGCAATACAAGGCCGTACAAGAATTCTATTGCGTCGTCTTTACGGGCAAGAGAAAGGCGGGAAGTCTTTGTTTCTAAGCGACTTTTTCGATCGATTTGATTTCAAATAAAACGTTTATGAACGTATTTTTGAATCCAATTTAAAATGATGGAATCTAATTAAAAGGATGGAATACATTTCGAATTAAAAGTACTATACGTACTACAAAGGTCCCCTCCCCGGGAAAAATCATTACTTAAGGATTGATTTTTTAATTCGAATAAGTCGCTTGATTTTCAGAGGAAGTAATAGCTCGAGTGTTAGGAAGAGGCATAGGAGGTCTTGAAGTAAAGACAAACGTTGGACAGGAGTTGGGGAGCTGGGTCGAGATCTTATCTGAACCAGGTTATTTGAGGGAGCATCTTCAGGTGCTAGTTGGATACGTACGTTAGATGTTGGGATGGCCTGAAGCGGGATGCTTTCAGTTTGAATGGGTGCTTTGGGCAGGCACATATTGCAAAGAAATACTCTTTTAGTCCAAACGAAATATGCAATGACAAGAACTATGAGGAAAAAGATCGTGCCAGAAGTTCCTCCTCCAATGTATGGAATGAATTTTATCTGGGGAAAATACGGTGTAAAAGGGTGCATTGTTTGATTTAATTGATCTAGTCTTTGATTCCAATGAATTTCTTTTAAGGTTTGAAACTTAGGGAACAAAACAGAAGAAATGTTAGGTAAAGCAACGTGAGATAAGAAGTTGAATAAAACGTGATCAGAATAAGAAATTAAGGAAGAAAGGGTTATGTTCTTTTCAAGGTGAATAGGGTTCTTAAACTGAAACTTAGAAGAGATGAAAGCACATCCGTGAGGAATAGTAAAGACATAGTCATAGACATGTTGGATAGAATTGGGTTTCTCACATGCAATCGAAGCCCTAGTTTTTTCTGAAAAAGAAATCAGGGTGAAGTGTCCTAAAGCGACAGTATAAGGTTCTATAGACTTATATTCTGCAATAGGGCAATGTGAAAAGTCATTAGTGAAATTCAAGATTAAAGATAGTAAACAAGACTGATCATCAATGGAAGCAAACACTTGGGACTGGGGGCAAACTGCTAGTTGGCCTAAATGTCTACAAAGATCATGGGCTGATTCTTTAAGGTAAGTGTACTTCCGATTACCGTAATTTACAAAGAAGTAACTATTTGGGTCGTTGTACATGACTCGAACTAGTGATTTATTTAAAGGAAGGTGGGTAGGAAAAGGTATTAGTTTGTAGGAAACGAATTTCTCTATTGAGATAAAAGGAATTAAGGTGATTAGTTCATAGGGCTAGTTGCAGATTGGATAGTCCAAGAATAAGTTAGAAAAGTTTGATAAGTTTTTGTTTCTAGAGGAATGACTTGTAGTTTAGTTTCTTTGTTCATTTCTAGTACAAAAGGTAATAGGAAGATGGGAGAAAAAAGTTGTGAGTTTGTTATTTTGTTTTTTGCGAGTTGGAGTGAATTTATCACTAATTGGTGGATCTGATGTATGTTATGAACTGTCTGTTCAATTAGATTTATTAACGCCCTGATGCTTCCCAATTGGTTTATTATATTGTGCGTAGCACTTAGACTATTCTGAAACTCTATCAATTTTTGTAAGCTATCCCTGAAATTTATTAAAGTACGAGTATTCGCTTTCAACTGTTCCTTTAGTTCAGTAATCAATAAATTTGAGGTAGAGGCATAATTACCTAAGATGTTGATCTTCTTTCGAAGTAGTTTTACCTGTTTATCGGTAGCAGTGCCAAAGAATGTTGAGGACGTCTCCTCCAAATTCAAAAGCGGCTCGCTTCCTTTTTGATCTTGCAGAGATCCAAGGCAATTCACTTACTTCGTTTAATTTCTGGGCTAACACTTTTACTCGGATGGTCATTAGCTTGAATTCCCATTGGTGAGCCCTTTGATGTGTTGAAACATTTAGAAACGTGGTTTCGAACGATGGTAGAAATGATTCTTTGACGTTGGTTACCAGTTTAGTCGTCTTGATGATAGTTTCTTTAATGTCTGAAGGACATTCTAAGGAGATAACTAGATCGAGGTATCCTTCTATGAAATTGACTTCTCCTGTACGATATAAAACTAAACCAGGTAGAATCTTCGTTTCTTCTTTTTCGTTTATGAGATTGCTTTGGCCTGTTGATACGATGATGAGTAGCAACAAAGCTGGTATTCCGAAATTCATTTCTGAAATATTTATACTTTATACTTTTCTTGGTTTTGAAATTTTTAAAGGTCGCCTATGTTTAATTAATATTTTAAAATTAATTGGTTAGTTAAAGCGTTCGCGTTTTATTACTAAACTAAATGCTTTCTTAACTATAATCGAGTTAGTTGGCTTAAAATCTAAATGTAGGAGTTTTTAAACTCAACGTTGTATACTGCTTAATACTTAATTGTTTATTCAGTTTTATTACTTACTTACTTACTAGTTAATTTTTTATTAGTAGCTTACTTTCTAATTTAGTTTTATTACTTACTTACTTACTTATTTTTTTTGTTTTCTTAATAGAAAAGTTTTTTGGATTTTCTATTTTGTATTTATTTTTTGTATTAAAAATTGCTGTCCCCCCCCTTGTTCTGAGAGTGAAACATATTTTTAAAAGGTTTCTTTATATATAAAAAATGAGTAAAACTAGAACTGAATTAATCTATCCTAAGATTTATCGAATCTACATCTAAATTTTAAGATTAGATATCCTATGAATAAGTATTAATCCCGACTAATTTCTTAAATTTAAGGAATGTATACTAATCCAAGCTAATTTTCTTAAAATTATGACGATCGTCGTCTAATCCAGTCTAAGGTTTTTCCTAATCCACTAAGTATTTCTTAACTAAGAAAAAAAAATTTTAGTACAGACGCGAAGCGAAATGTACTTTCATCAAGTCCTTAAAATTAAAAGTATCCTTCTTAGACTAACAGAATAAGAAGAATCCATTCTACAAACTAAAGAATTTTCTCATAAATAAAGAATTTTCTCTTAAATCTAGGAATATACAGAAGTATATACAAAATTGGGATGAACTAGTAACCAGGAGGCAAATACCAAGTTTTTCCTCCACGGACTGTGGTGTTCAAATCCAATTCGACAGGTGGAAGCTGGACAGGAGTCTTCACTGTAGTCTCCGTGTTGTCACTTGCTTCGGGCTGTTGCTGTAAAGCTTGTTCCTTCATCCTTGTTTGACTTCGGGTAACTCGGGGTGTAGAATCTCTAGGACCAGTGAACAGATTATGGGGCCGGTAAGAAGGGTCCTGTTTTCTGTTATCTGGGATGAATACCTTAGGAGATGAATCTACGACCGGGGGAATGGGGTAGTGGCCATCTTTTACTGGGGAAGTTGGAGATTTCACAGGGGAATTTGTTCTTGGAGGGGCTCCACCATAGGCTCCATACACCTCACCTTCGTGTGCTGGTGGCTCCTGAGAAATTTCTTGAACAGGGTTTTCTAGGGAAATCTCTTGCTGAATAGGGGATAAAGATGGTCTAAACTCTTTTCTCCGAACCGCAAGGTTGGAGGGAGTTTTTGGGAAGTCAATCTTTGGAGTGGAACACTTAAATTCACTGTCTGGACGCGCTCTTCCGACGACTACATCGCTGTATCTTCTTCTTTCTACAATCTCATCGCTAAATCTTCTTTCTTCCACGGGTTTACTTTCTCTTACGGGTTCCACCGGGTTGTTGTACGGGAGTCGGATGGCTCCAAGAATTCGTACTACTCGGTACCGGCTGAGGTGGGGGGATAGAGTAAGAGTTGTAGTATTCATGCTGAGATTGTGGGGGATGGGGAGTTGGAAAATAGCTGGGTCCGGACTGAATTTGTGGCGTCATGGGAATTTGGAAAGAATATTGGGAAGACATTTGATTAGTGGGAGGAGGAAGTTCTTCCACTTCATCTACTTCTTCTATTTCTTCGTCTTCTTCTGCTTCTTCGTCTTCTTCCTCCTCTTCTCCTCTTTCTTCTTCTTCTTCTTCTCTCTCAGAAGGGACTCCTGGGTCGCTTCTCTGTTGTCTTTCCTCAATTCTTTCCCTTTTTTGTTCTTTGGAGCTTAACATTTCTTCCACTGCGTGGGGGTTCCAAACTTCATCATTCATAAAGTCAAAATGTGACTCGGTGAACTTTTCTGCTGGGACCACCTTAACGTTGTCTACATGAACAGGGAAGGTTCGGCCTGATTCTAAGCAATACACCATCAATTTGTTAGGTCCTCTCAAACATTGGACGATATATGGCCCGTCAAACTTGACACATAATTTCGAACTTTGATGGGGCTTTTTAACTGCTCTAACGAAAACATAATCTCCTATTTTGAACTCTCTTTGTTTGGCCCTTTTATGTTGTTGCTCCAAAGTTTTTGTGGTTTCCGCTTCTAACTTCTCTCTTGCCAAATCTCTTATATAATCGATCCTCTCTACTATCGTATCTACTTCGTCCGAAATGAATCTCATCTTCTCGGACTTATTCACAAAAGGTGATACATAATCAGGCATCTCGTAAGGGAGCCTTTTTATGTAACCATGTAAGAGGAAATGGGGAGAAGACCCTATAGATCGATTATACGCGGAATTGATAGCGATTTGGGCAAAGCTCAGGTACTTATCCCAGTCTCGGTGGTTTGCATTCACGTAATGCCGCAAGAAAGATTCAATGTCAGCATTTATTCTTTCCACAACACCATTTTGGGATGGTTTGTAAGGCAAAATTTCTATCTTCTTTATCCTCCACGCCTTACATAGGTCCTTAAACACCTGGCTCGTAAATTCCAAGGCATTATCAGAGACAAGCAGTTGAGGGGCACTATGCCTACATATGACCCTCTCTTGCAATGCTCTGGCACATTCTTCGCTCGTTCTCGTCTTGCAAGGCACTAATTCGACATACCGTGTCAAAACGTCGCGAAATACTAAGATGTATTTGGCTCCTGATCCTGTACAAGATGGCAATTTTCCAATACTGTCAACATGAACGCGTGAGAAAGGTGTGTACGGCAATGGCCATCTATTGATCTCTGCTACAGGGGGTCTAGGACCCTTAGTTCTAGCGCATGACACACATTGACTACAGTATTCTTTTACTAACTTTTGAATACCAGGAAAATAGTATTTTTCCTCTACTCTCTTTTCAGTCCTTAGCTGACCACCGTGTCCGCTAGCCAGTGAAGCGTGGCACTGGTCTATCACACTGTAAATCATACTGTCTGGAACATGTACAAGATAAGGTTTTGCTTCCACAGCGTAATGTAAGATGCCTTTTATTAAGATGTGTGGGTGTGTTCTGGGATTCTCTTCGGCCCATTTTACCAATTTTCCTACACGGGGACATTTCTCTTGTTCTTTGATGAAATTTTCCCGACTCAAAGCGAAATCTATTCGAGGGAACTTTTCTGTTGTTTCTGCTTTCTCTGCTTTCTCTGTTTCCGCTATTTCTTTGACCAGGAACACGTTAGATGCCGGATGCCTACTCAGATAGTCTGGGGCAACATTATTCTTTCCTCTTTTATACACTATGGTAGGTGAGAAGCTGTTTACTAGTAGATTCCATCTGGCTAATCTGCCCGTCTGCTGTTTATTTCGGAAAATAAAACAGAGAGGTTGATTGTCAGTGATGATAGTTACCTTATAGCCGAAGATGGTGTTCTTAAACTTCTGCAAGCAGAACACCACGGCCAAACATTCCTTTTCGATCGTATCATAATTCAACTCACTGCCCCTGAGTGTCCGGGACACGAAAGATAAGGGCTTCTCTTTCCCTTCATCTGTCAGTTGATACAACACTCCTCCTATTCCGTAATTACTGGCGTCTGTATTCACGAAGAATTCTTTGCTGTAATCAGGGAAAGTTAGTTGTGGCTGTACTACTAGTTTCTCTTTTAAAGTATCGAAAGCTTGTTGTTGTTTTTTCGTCCAAAGGAAAGGGACATCTTTCTTTATCAGATCGTACAAGGGTTGTGCTACCGCGGCAAAGTCCTTTATGAGGAAGCGAAAATAAGAGAAGAAACCAAGTAAACTCTGTGTCTCCTTCACATTTGTAGGAGGGACGAAACTCTTCATTGTTTCTACCTTGGCCGGATCTGGGCTAATTCCATGTCTTCCTATCTTGAATCCTAAGTACAAAACGGCTGATTGTAGGAAGCTACACTTGGATAATTTTATTCTCAGCTTATTTTCTCTGAAAGCAGCGAGCACTTTTTTCAAATTTTCAAAGTGTTCGGGCACGTTCCTTCCTAGCACCAATACGTCGTCTAGGTAGACTTGTGCTACAGGCCCTAGCAGATGGTTTAAGGCCATTGTCATTGTGCGGGCATAAATGCTAGGAGCATTCTTATGTCCGAACATCAAGCGAGTGGGACACCAGAGGCCCTTCCTCGTCCTAAATGCCATCAACTTTTGCGTCTCCTCTTCTATTTCCAAGGCGTTGTATGCATCCAATAAATCTACAGATGTAAATACCGTGTTACCCCCTAGGGATGTAAAAATCTCGTCGATTGAAGGCAGAGGAAACACGTCCTGAATGCTGTGGGAGTTGAGGTACCTGTAATCCAAACACACCCTTGGTTTTGAGCTGTTCTTTTTAGCCACAACCAGTAACGGGGAAGAATGGGGGCTGTACCCTGCTTTGATGTACCCCTTTTTCAGTGCGGAATCGGTGAAATCATCGATGTCCTGCAAGTACCGGTGCGGTAATCTGTATTGTTTACGAAAAATGACTTTAGGTGCATCAATCTTAAATTTCTGAAGCGGGCAGACTGGGACAGCATCATCATCTAGTGCCAATACGTCATGGTAGTCCATGAGGAGCTCTAGCAATTCCTCCAGATACTCTGGGTTTTCGAGAAGACAGTTCTCTGCATCTTCTTTTGACATTTTCTCTTCTATGATTTCTTTGTACACTCTCCTTAACTCTGTCTTCGTAAGACCCTTTGAGCAAGTGGCTACATTAGCAGAAACTGTTCTCTGGTGTCCTCTTTCGTCTGTGCCTCTCCCTTTTGGTTTGCTAATAATCGGATACCCTTCTCCTAGATTCACACCTTTATTCTAAAATGATTTGTCACTCAAATTGATGTAACTGAGGATAACTGTGTTATCTCTCACCGGGCTAATTGTGTTCGCGACGTACAGCGGTCCTTTGGTAAACGCTGGGGTCATTATGCACTTTCGCTCGAGTTCAAAATCATTTTGAGTTTCAGGTCGGAGTTTTAGATATCCGCATGATTGACTAGGCAAAACAGTCTTCTCAATTACCTTCAAATTTATCTTAATTTCTTCATCAATCATCAAATGGCCATCTTCTTCATGGTCATCGCTCTCTAAAACTTCCAAATCTTCGGATTGGCCCAAATTTTCTTTCCATTTTGAGGGGGTGTGCTTGAGGGTGGGATCAGCGCTGCGATGAGTTAGGGGTGGGTTCATGACGCCCACCTTGTCCCTTTCCATCTTGTCTGTCTCCATTTGAGCTTCTCCGTTCAAGGCAATCTCCCTATCTCTTTTTCCATGTCTAGGCACTGGCTGCCTGTGTGACTTTCGCACTGAAGAGGCTGTCTCTCCCCCCTGGGACACAGACAAATCGACCTTCCGATAGGATCGAGGTTCAACCGCGGCGTGTACGTGTTTAACTGGCCAGGCGGCCTCCCTATGGGAAAGATGCTTATTCGCGTTGCGTACGTTGTTAACTGGCAAGGCGGCCTCCCTACGAAAAAGATGCTTGTCCGCGTTGCGTCCGTTTTTGACTGGCAAGGCGGCCTTCTTAGGAAAAAGATGCTTTTCCGCAGCGTGTGCGGGTGTTTCAGCGAAAATTTGGTTCGAATCCTTTGTTCCCCACCCTCTGGGCCCTCGGGCCGGGGGCAACTGCTCCTCCTTTTTCTTGAGGTCTCTTATTCTTTTAAGATTTCCATCAGAAAATTCTCTAACCAAATAAATTCCGAGTGGATCGGCAAAGATCGGAATGTCTACCTCTCTATCCTCCTTGATAGACATTTTTGCAGAAAAGAAGTTCAAAGTTATGGGAATGTTAGACAAAACATTGCTACCCAAAAGAATATCCCAACTATTGTCTCCATCTAAATCACTAACTTGGAATGTAGTGAGGTAATGTTTTTTATGTAGGCGAAGGTATAGCTGTATTTCTCCCTTCAATACCGTTGGCTTACTGTTCACCCCCTGTACTACTAAATCGGTCTTCCGGAGGGCTACTTTGAAGTTTCCCTCTTTTTCCAATTGTTTGAGCCGCCGGGCGGTGACAATACTAACGCTAGATCCGGTGTCAACCAAAACTTTGGTCTTCGCCTCCCTACTACTCAAAGATGGAGCAAGATAGACATTTGTGTAAAAGTGTCGTCCCAGCCTAAAAGATTGCTGCGCGACTTCTTTTTCTTTCTTCTTCTTTTGTCTAGCTTCCCATTTCTTCGCTCTATCTTTAAACTTTTTTCTCACCCGTCTCCTCTCTTTGCCTGACTCTAAAAATTTTCATTCTCTATCCTACCCTGAGGATGAGAAAGTTCTCCTTCATACATCCTATCATACTCCACTTCTTCATTCACCTCAAAATCTCTTGGCTGGCTCTCAGCCATATATACTCTCGCGTGGGTCTTTACCTTCCCATCCGGGGGCTTGTACCCTCCCTTTTTCTTGGGAAAGATCCTGGGCCCTCGCCTGTCTGGATTGTAAGACTCGGGCTTCCTCGCTCTTATCCCTTTATCCATATCAATCTGGCTATTGTATGGAGTGAACATCAACAGGGTTTCTGGGATAGGTCTCCAGGGCGGTGCTCCTCTACACTTAGGTTGCGACCCCCTTCGATGGTATGCCATGCATTCTCGGCAGTAAGGCAATTCCCAGCGGCATGCTTGGGACGAGTGTCCCACCGTCTCACAAAAGAAGCACACAGAATGTTCTTTTAGCTCCTGGGCGGACATCTTCCTTAAGGTGCCCTTATAACTCGGTGTAACATACCCTGTCTTCACTTCTTCTCTTTTCTTTTGAAAAGTATTACTCAATTTTACCTCATCTCTCCTCCTTTGAGGAGTGTAGCTGGGTCTCACCTCCTCCCTGCCCTTATCCTCATACCTTGGCTTATGAAATGGTTCCCTGTTGTCCCTGTATGAATTATTAACTCCAACCCTCTGTCTCCCTCCCGATTCCTCTTTGGCCAGTAATACCCTAGTGGTGCGAAATTCATTTGGTCTTCTATTCTCATCTTTTAATAAAGCTCCGTTTGAAATTTGAGATAACTTTTCTATCAATTCATTTAAGTTCATCTCTGTATCGAATACCCTAAGGATCTTCTCTCGTAATCTCTCTCCATCTCTTCTTTCATTTACGTTCTGAATGATCTTCCCAGTAACCAAGATGTTTATCTGCCTTGAGTTGAACATCGCCTTATCATCTAGATCGTGAAGGCGGCTCTGGTATTTATATAACCGTTCTTTCAACTCTAACACAAAATCAGTAAAGATTGAGTCTCTCTCTCTTCTATATTCTAAAAAGTCCAACCAGAGTTCGAAAATCGTTTTCTTCTCCTCCGGCTGTAGATAAATCTTTAACTGGGCGAGAAAATCTTCTAATTTAGTGAATTTGGAAAAACTATTTTCTCTAAGAACGTATTTTCTAGCCTCGCTGTTTTGATCTGAGGATATAGCAGACTTGGCAAAAGTGATCTTTTGACTTTCAGTTAGTGGGCCTAAAGCATCTAGCTTTTCATTCAAAGAAGTGACGAAGTCTGGGTACAAGATCCCTTTCCATGTTCTTGTTTTCAGATGTTTGCCAAATAATTTCAAATTTTCGGGAATCGTTGGAAAAGCGGTGTTGAACAGATTAGTTGGGTTAAGGGACTCCCAATGGTTGTGGAGGCATATAAGGGTAACCTTGCCATGTCCCAGGGTAAGGATATGGTTGGTTAGGCATGGGATGTGGTTGGTTAGGCATGGTGTAATTTCCAGGTGGCATGCCTGTATAATAGAGAGGTGGGGGCATCGTCCCCGTTGGTAAAAACCCATAATTTGAGGTGTTCTGTCCTGCTGGAGCACCTTCGTTGGTGTTTCCTCCCATAACTCCTCCTGTGAGGACGCTGGTTTGTTGTTGAGCGTTGTTAGGCCCAGCAGGGGTTTGGGCCGATCCTATGGCTTGGTTCTGGATCGGTGGGGGCCCGTCGGGTCCCCATGGGGAGGTGTTCGGTATTTCTGCACCTTCCCACTTGCTTTCATTGAGGTTGTGTGGTTCGAATCCACCCCAATTTCTACGAACTTTCTTTTTAGTAGTAGTGTCAACAGTAGCAGGCTTGAGCTGTAGATTCAATGTGTTGTCCAGTGCAACCGCTTTTTGCATGTATGGTGGAGTTTCGACCCGTGGGGGAGGGGGTCCCTCCCTTACTATCTGGGATGTCTGGCTAAGAAGAGCGGTGTAGGGGTTCTGACTGGCCCTTGGGTTCAAAGGAGTTAGGATGGGGGAAGTCCCTGGGGGAGCGTGTCCTCCTTCTTGGGTTATGGGCGTTTCATCTCCGCCCCCCCCTCCATTTGCCTGATCTGAAATATGACCTTCGTCATTACCGTCTCCATTCACTCCGAGATTCTCTTCATCTCTCTCTTCGTCAGCAGCACCGTTATCTCCTATCTCCGAAATTGGTTTCTCCGCCATTTTGTTTTTTCGTAATCACAAAATAATGCACAATATGTCGGTATGACACTTAACTATCTCTACTGTATGCGTGCTAAAGCAGTGTCAACTAGTGTTGGAACTATAAATGTTGTCTGCGGACCCTCTCGATACTACTATATATATATATATATATATATTTATATAGATTTTTATTAAATTGCGAAAAATAGTTGTAGGTGGTTCCTAATATTTAACTCTATAATGTCAGAATGGTGGAAAACTCAACAGAAAAATGTTGTCCGCAGATCTCATATGCTACTACTTCTACTACTCAGACTCTTTTTACTACTATGCGATGTTTATTTCACCTAATTGAGGTGTTTTAAACAGAAAATCTTCATAAAATTTTTTCGTTTTTTCCCCAACTTAACTTATCCCCTATATATATATATATATATATATATATATATATATATATATATATATATATATATATATATATATATATATATATATATATATATATATATATATATATATATATATATATATATATATATATATATATATATATATATATATATATATATATATATATATGTCTTAAAATTATCTTAATTTTAATTAGCGTTTGGGAATATGGCTTCAGGCTTTCTGATATATATATATATATATATATATATATATATATATATATATATATATATATACGTGTATATATATATATATATATATATATATATATATATATATATATATATATATATATATATATATATATATATATATATATATATATATATATATATATATATATATAAATTATTTATCACTTAGACTAAGCCCCCCCTTAGGTTTCCCATAAATCAGCGTATGTCTGTGACATACAAATACAAGTATATATATATGCTAGTTATTACAGCATATATATATATATGTTATATATATATATATATATATATATATATATATATATATATATATATATATATATATATATATATATATATATATATATATATATATATATATATATATATATATATATATATATATATATATAAAGGCAGGTTTGAAATCGCTTCAAAGAAGAGAAAGGAAGAAAATTCAGTTTCAAGAGTTTTTTTTTCTGTTTCCAATGAGGCTCTAGAGTGGAGTTTTGGCGGAGTTTGAACGAAATGTTTACATTAGCCGCATTCCGATGCTTCGGTTAGTCGGTCAGTCCAGTTCGATTTCTCTCGGCGACTCCGACTTCAATTTCATAAACACTTTCTCGTCCACAACTCCGACAAAACGCACAATTTGCTGTGAGCTGGTGGCTTTAAAATTCCCTCCTGATTTTTCTCTTTTCGACTTCTGCACTTTCCAACGCTGTTGCCAAGGTAAAGAAAAAGAATGAATAAAGGAGGAGATGAAGGAATATGAGATAATTAGTTATTATCAAACCCGGTTCCCCCAATTTCAAATTTTTCTTTAAACTTAATACGCTTTGCGCTGTACAATATGACATTCATTTAAAAAATATTTAAAATTTTATAAAATGGACATAGATTAATTATCATTAATTATTAATTATTATTTTAATTAGTGTGGAAATATTTTTTCCAAACCAATCTTAATTATTTATATAGTGTGGTTGAATAACGATGCAAGGCCTTGATCATCTCTTTCAACCTTCACCATGCAAATAATAATAATAATAATAATAATAATGATAATAATAATAATTAAATCAAAAATTTTCCTTTTTCTTGAAGAAAGTTTTTAATTTAATTTATAACGGCCATAAAAATGATAATGCGAATGATTGGTTCATTCACGTTACCACAGATATGCAAATAATGGGCAAAATAGTAATAATAATAATAAAAAATAATAATAATAATAAAAATCGAATTTTTTATTATTGGCTTAAATTAACGGTTGATCAACCTGAATCATTATTTTAATAGTCCCTAATCATTTAACTAATTAATATATATATATATATATATTTATATATTTATATATATATAATATATATATATATATATATATATATATATATATATATATATATATATATATATATATATATATATATATATATATATATTTTTTTTTTTTTTTTTTTTTTTTTTTACGGTTATCACCACCGCTCACGGGCAAAGCCCTATTCAAGGAGGGGTGTTAAAAACAACAAAAATTCAACTAACACAAATTACGCAGATGAGCACAGACGCGGGCTTTAAAGTGAGGGAGATTAAATTGAGTAGGAAACACAGAAGATGGAAGAGAATTCCACAGAACAGAGGTGGCAGGAAAGGAGGAAGCAGCGAACTAGTCTGGAGTTGCTAATATCAACACAAAACTCATGTGCCGACATAGCACCCCTTGTGCTACGAGGGCGTCTTAAAGGTGGTGGCACGCGAGTGGAAAGTTCCCTCGAGCATTTGCCGCTACGGTACCTATAGAAAAGAGATAAAAGCACCAACATCGCGCCGCAAAGATAGAGGGTCAAGTGAACTGGAAAGTACAGAACAGTTTATAAGCCTTTTGGCCTTTGACTGACCCTATCCAAAAGCCGGGTGAAACCAGAGCCCCCAGATATGAGAGCAGCACTCATACAAGGGCGGATGAGGCCTTGTATAACTGGAGTAACTGTGAAGAGGAAAATCTGCAGTCTAAACAGAACTCCCAGTTTCTTTGAGGCCGCCCTATAGCAACCGTTGTGATGTGAGGTTTCCAAGACATTTTTTTGTTTATGTTAAGGCCAAGGATGTTTATATTGTCAACAGGAGAGACGAGAGAACCGTCGAAAGAGATAAGAAAGTTAGAAGGTGTCTTAGAGAGGGAGATTTGTAGAAGTTGAGTTTTTAAAGAATTGAATTTCACAAGGTTCAGACGACCCCACCCGGAAATTCTATCCAGATCAGCGAGAATAGAATCGGAAAGATTAAGACGAGAGGCAATTTTAGAAGTAAAAGAAGGAGCAGAATTGAAATGAGTTGAAGAATGAAGGGTCGAGTCATCGGCATATGAGTGAAAAGAGTTAGATGTGCAGGTGAGAAGATCATTAATGAAAAGTAGGAATAAAGTAGGAGATAAGACAGAACCCTGAGGAACACCACTATTGACAAAAAAGGAAGAAGAAGTCGCCCCATCAACAACAGCCGATATTGAGCGATTTGAAAGAAAGCTAGACATAAGTAAGCAAAGAGAAGGAGGAAACCTAAAGGAGGGGAGCTTGGAGAGCAGTGACGCGTGCCATACCCGGTCAAATGCTTTGGATATGTCAAGCGCCACCACGCAAGTCTCCCCGTAGTTCCTAAGGGCGGAAAACCATAAATCAGAAAGATAGGAAAGTATATCGCCAGTAGACCTCGAGCGCCGAAAGCCGTACTGGCGATCGAAAAGAAGTGAATGAGATTCCAGATGATCTAAGAAATGAGAGTTGAGAAGAGTTTCAAAGATCTTAGATAGAATACAAGTGAGAGCTATAGGGCGATAGTTAGAAGGATCAGAGCGGTTTCCTTTTTCGGAATAGGTTGGACATGTGCGTGCTTCCAACACTGAGGGAAAGTGCTAGTATTGAGACATAGAGAATATAGTTGAACGAGGGGCGGGGATAACACGGAAGCACACTTCCTCAAAACTCGGGGAGGAATGCCATCCGGGCCACCCGCCTTCCTAACGTTCGTAGATTTCAGGAGCCCATGCACCCGATCGAATGTAATCACAGGCAAAGGCATAGGACACCTGAGAGAGAAGAAGGAGGAGGAGGAATGCCAGAATCGTCCAGGGTTGAGTTAGAGGAAAATAGAAGGCCGAAGAGATTGGCCTTTTCAGTTGGAGAATTAGCAACAGAACCATCAGAGCGAATAAGAGGAGGAAAGACAGATTTACAGAAGTTGTTAGGGATGTTTTTGGCAAGAGGCCAGAAAGATTTGTCAGTAGGAGAACCAAGGAGGTTAGCGCACTTTCGTTTGATGAAAGCCCGCTTTGCTCGTCGAAGAGTATCCCTGCAACGATTTCTAGCAGAATGAAAATTAGCAAGAGTGATAGGAGAACGAGAATTTTTCCACTCTCGATACGCACTGTCTCTAGCCTGAATGGCCAGAGAACAAGCACGATCGAACCATGGATTATGAGGAGAGAAAGATTTAGTCGAAGAAGGAATAAACCTACTCATCCCATCAACGATTACAGCTCCCACCTTATCGGCAGAAGTTGAAGCGTCACCAGAGACAAAGCAGTCACTCCAATTATAGTTAGCGTAGAAGCAACGCAAGGCCCCCAATCGGCCCGATCAAAGTGCCAGAAAAACGCGTAGGGCAGGATGGAGCTGTTGAAGAGAAAGTATTAAAATTAAGAGATATAAGGTTGTGGTCAGATTTACCAATAGGAGCGAAGGTGGTGTATTTATAGAGAGAAGGACTAGTGGTGAAACATAGGTCAAGTGTGTTCAAGAATTGGTTGGGACGATCCGGAATGTGTGTGGGTTCTTTAATTAGTTGCTCCAGATCGTTGAGAATGATTCGGCCTCCTCCCCACCTAAATCAGTATGAGAGGAACCACCATTCAGTGTTGTGTACATTGAAACCCTAAATAGAGGATCTCAGTATTTGGATGAGAAGATGTAACAGTCTCGTGAGAAGTAGTAAGGTATTCAAAAAAGGTGTGAAAATCTGTTCTGTTAGGAGAACAGTAGCAGAAGCACAAGATTATTGTAGTAGAAGGAAAAAAGATTTTAAGCCACAGAACATCAAAGTTAGGAGATTCGAGATTCTCGAGACGTGTTACAGGAGTGTTGATGTTAACATAGGCACATACTCCACCCTTTAGACGGAAATTATGAAATAAGTTATAGTTGGACATATTAAACGAGTTAGAGGATGAATTCCTAGCCATCTGGGTCTCAGACAAGAGCAAAAGGTTAGGATTAGAGTTAGAGAGGTGGTATTCCACGGATGCAGAGTTAGATTGCAATATTTATATATATATATATATATATATATATATATATATATATATATATATATATATATATATATATATATATATATATATATATATATATATATATATATATATATATATATATATATTTTTTTGAGTAGATACAATCAAATGTTGTTTTAATTGTATCTAACTCTCTTACGGGTGCATCTGCCCACTTTATGGGACCTAAAGAGGTGTCTGGATGAGTAAATAGCTGTGGGCCAGGGCGCGGATTTGCTGTCTGAAATTGTCATCTCAAAAGAACGATAATCCGTCGCAAGGTCGCCACTTTATAGTAATATATTCTTGACCTCTTATTACTATCTATGGCTAGAAGGGCATTGAAGTAAGTCTTCTAGCAATACTTTATTTTCGCCCAATGTGGGACTTTTAATAGACAAACTCAAATCACAAAACAAGATCCATATAAAAAACACCTAAGGGATAATAAACTTTTGATAAGAAAAGTACACAATAAAATATAATTGCTGGAATTAATGAAGGTATTAATAATTACTAATTAAATACATATTTGCGTAAATGGCATGTGGTTGCATGGTTAGCATTCATGAACATAAAAATAATACTTAAAAACATATTTTACATGATGGCTTATTCCATCTAATTATATAATAGAATCATGTTTCATATTTTCATGTTTCATTTAATAATTACATAATGGTTAATTAGAAGGA
>JABUQX010103175.1:0-5000 GCA_015478945.1 Trachelipus rathkii | reverse complement strand
TATATATATATATATATATATATATATATAATTATATATTGATATATATATATAGTAGTGATGACGCTTTTGGTATCCTACAGCTTTTCTCAAAAAGTAATAATGATTATACGGTCCTGAAACTTGGAATATAATCTATATATGGGTTAGCCTCCGAATCCGTGGGGTAATTTTCAAGTCTTAGTATGTATAGTAGAGGGGGGTCACCCCCAGAGGTAAGCCGCTACGCCGGTTTTATTACCCTTTTGGCTTTCCTAACCCCGAGATATGAGTAGGCCTAGCGCTATCCATCGACCCAGGTTTTCAATGCGCGTGAAAGGGGAGAGCAAGCGAGCGCGCGCGATAGCGGCGCCGCGTGGCGTGCACAATACACCCAAATGTTATTATTATTATCTATTACGTCGAAAGATTCGATTTTCCGAAGGAAATCGAAATCTGAGTCGAAAAACGTATGTCCCTGTAAGGGATCGTTTTTTTACGCACTCCGACTCCGGCTCCGACTCCGGCTCCGGCTCCGGCTCCGGCCGCGGTTTGATTCAGACTCCGGCTCCGGTTCGAAGAAGTGATCCCCGAAGGGGATCACTTCTGAGTTGTTTTTTAAACCCTTTTGCGTCTGCTTCAGCGACTCCGAGTCCGCAACTGCATCTGCACTGCCCCGGTTCCGCCGCGCCGGCAAACTCGCGCCCTCGGCTCCGACATATAGTCTATATAAGTTAGAAGTTAACAGTATCGTGATAAAATTTGGAGTGGTGTTAGATGGGGAGGTACCCTAGTCATGGACGATGTTACGTCCCCATGGGTCCCCCCCCGAAGGGGGACCCCACCCCCTAAAAAAAAAAAAAAATTAATTGATCGTATAAAGCTGAAATTTGGTGAGAGGGTTCAGAGTTGAGTTTCTAGAAAGACTTGGTATTGGACTCTGATGAGTTGGCTCCGGCTCCGGTGCTGGAGGCACTGCGGTGCTTAGTTAATAAACATTCGTATAACAACAATATTGGTGTGCTTTATATATGTTATTGGATCTGTAGATTTCGAAAATAATGGTTTCAGAACCATCAAGAAAAAAAAAAAAAAAAAAAAAAAAAATAAATAAATAAATAAATAAATAAAATTTCTTACACTTTTTATGTTTATAACTTACAAATTTACGTTTTTACATACCTTAAAGCAGTAAATCAGTAAATCAAACACCATCCAGCCCCCCTCCTGCCACCCTCCTGTCCAGTTTTGATCTTATTGATCTATTGATTTAGGTCAATTTTTAAAATTTTAATGTTTTACATACCTAAAGCGTAAATCACCTAATAAAACCACTATCACAACCTCCCTCCTGACCATCTGTGAAATCTATTGATTCTATCTGATTAAGGTCAAATTTACTAAAAATTTTCATGTTTTACATACCCTAAAGCAGTAAAATCACTAATCAAGCCGCCCAATCATCCCCCTGTCCAGTCCATGGATTATTGATCTAATGGATTAAGGTTAACAATTATTGAGTGTCAATTTTGGGATAAACATTAACATAAAATCAAAGTTCTTTATACAATACTCAACAATATTATGTCAAACGTAACAAAGTTTTCACATTATAAAACTTAACGTAGCACATCATGGACTGTGGAATATAACTCACAAACGACAAACCTGACAACATCTAAACAGGAATAAACGGTTAACGTTAACAAGTTATACACTTATACAACAGTAAAGTAATAAGCATAACATCCCAAAAACAGTAAACCCTTAATTCACCTTGTCAAACATGTCTCTAACCATATTACGTTAACCCTTACATTAACATAGTAACATTAAACAAAAATTTATCACAACATTGATTAATTATCATATATCAACGAATATACTCTAACATAATAAAGTTTTCCCATTAATAAAGCTAACATAACGTAACATAACTAAGAAAATAATGTACAATAACAAACCTAACACATCTTAAGCAAGAATAAGCAGTCAACATTAACAAAGTTCCACATCTTAACAACAGTAAAGTAACTAACACGGCACACAAAACGTACTATTCTTACTTTTTCAAACATATCTCTAATATATTAACGTTAATCTTACCCTGACACTGTAACATCACATTAATAAAGCTTACTTAGCATCATCTTAACTAGAATATAACCCCCAACGACAAACCTAACACCATCTTAAACAGGAATAAACTACTCAACGTAACAAGTTTCCACACTTAAAAACAGTAAAGTAACTAACATAACATCCAAAGACGTACCATATTCACACTTGGTCAAGCATGTCTCTAACATAACAATGTTAATCTTACAATGGCACAGTAACATTTAGCAAAAATTTACCATAACTATGCGTAATTATCATACAGACCAACGAAAGTATGCTAACGTAACAAAGTTTTCACATTAAGAAAGCCATCGTAACATGATCAGAACTAAGAATATAGTATATTACGACAAGCCTGACACATCTTAAGCAAGAATAAACTGATAACATTAACAAAAGTCCCAACTTATCAACAGTAAAAGAGTCAATAAAGCGAACATAAGCGGGAAGTAAAACAAGTTTTCATTTTTATAACATATAATTTTCATTGAAAAGTGCGTTATATAAATACATAAAAACATATAAATACATAAAAACATAAGTTTATTTTAAATATATTAATTCATCTAATCAGAGAACATAGGATTCAAGTTGGGTAAGTTCTATATATCTCTCTAAAGATTCAACACCCTTTGAAAGGATGTAAGTATAAATGCCTTCAGCAACACTAAACCATTTTTCGGCATTTTGAGTCCGCAGCAACTCATATTCTACTCTACAAGAGAGAAGTAAAATTCATCCAAGCTGAATAGTTATTAAAGCATTCCTGTATACTGCATTATACGGGAAACCACATGTTTTGGTGTAAATATCATAGATTACGCCATGTGCTATAAGTATTAAGTCTTCAAGTATGTCAACATCGCTAAGATGTGATGTTAATTCGTTTTTTATTTTAAGCAATGCTGTAATATTTTCAGATGTTCGAACTGTGAAACCTATACACGTACGCCAGAAGGTCACACGATCGATGGGTTTCCAGTAGTTGCGTACATCAAGGGTTTTAATATCGTCACGCGACGAGAACACAACGTCTATTCTATTAGAACCTCTCACGTTATCTTTCCAGTTAGATATTTCACTGCTAGTCGATATATCAGATGACACACATTTATCCTCTATCCATCCTGCTACAATATTGATAATCTTGATGAACTCTTCAACACAAATGAATAAGGGTCTATTATTTGAACTTCTGGATGGAATACAAGCAATGTATCGGTATCCATCCGGTTGACGATTAAATATAAATGACACATCGTGGGGAATAACGAAGCTCCTCGTGAAGATATCAACAACAGATGTAGAGAGGCGAGGAGATGTCATCGTATCAGCACAGCGAAAAATATCCTACTGAAGAAAATAGAGTGTATAAACAATCCTTAAAGGTAATGAGATTCTTTCTTTCAACCAATCAGAAGAAAGTAAACAAGAATACGACGCACGAACGAACAATATCAGCTCAAAGGGGTATATATTCTCGTTAGACAACAACAACAACAACAACAACAACAACAACAACAATAACAATAAACAGGTTCACTATGGTAATATATGTATACAAAGGAGATCTATACAGCCAAATTGACATGAAATGAGCTTAGCCAAAACAAAAAACAAAAACAAAAACAAAAAAAAATAAAAGGTAATAATAATAATAATAATAATAATAATAATAATAATAATAATAATAATAATAATAATAATAATAATAATAATAATAATAATAATAATAATCAATGTTCATCACATACATATAGTTTTTATATAGCCTTAAGATCTAAAAACGCTAAATCTTTACACAGAAAACCAATCATTTTCGTCGTTATATCTAAGATATTTTTTCACTTCATCGATACCATCATGGAGTACATATGTTAAAAGGTCACGTTCAGACACTAAAATTTGTTTACTAGATAGATCAGTTAGGTAAGCACTTTCGGACCATTGTTTTCTAAATAGATAGACGAGTTTCTGTACATCTATAGAATTTAAGAAGCGTTCAATGATATTCTCGGAATCATCAACCAACGTTTTCTTGAATGCGTAATATTCCTGATACAACATGTAATGTGCAACAGTTACATAATTAGCCAGCATTTCCGATTTCTTAGTTTGCGTTATTACCCTTCTACAAACCTCCGATAGATATTTTATCTGTTTTAATCCAGAAATATAGATTCTACGAGCTGTAGGTTTAAATAAGCCTGTGTCATTACACATCTTCCATACTCGAACCTCCATTCGGTGTGGAATTATATCCTTAGAAAAAGAGATAGTAAGATGACTGACTTTATGACATCCTCTTCTGCCAATAATCGTTTTCGGTGAGTCTACTAAAACTTCGGTAGAGTTAGAGTACACCTTAACCCATTCTGCAGCGTGACGACATATACAGAGTAGTTCATCTGTACTCATAAAAATATGCCTGTTACTGTGGTATACAGATTGATTAATACACGTGAAAAAATCAGAACCATTGGGGTTTCTTTTATATAAGATTGAAACCCCACACCCAGGGATCTTGATTACCCATTGGGTAATGTTTTGTATAGAGGTATATCTGTTAAGACGCAACATATTGCGCGCTTAGTGAAAATAGAACACTTTTTAAACGGAACACAACCTCCTAACGCTTTCAAGTCCACAACGATTATGACGTTAAAACAAGCCTCATGAGAAAAGATATTATAAAATTAAGGATACAAACACAAGCCTAACAGGAAGGCTAAACCTGTTTTTTTTTTTTACAGGTGTACATTCACTTTTAGGCCTTACGCTCCGTTCGTTTTATGTTTGTATTTGTATTTCGTGATACAAAAGCTCTCACGAGTGCGCTCGCGCATCAACATAATGTCATTCTTTACGATACATAACCAAACAAACATAAGAGGCGAGCC